>JAHQIV010001512.1:0-11395 GCA_030463285.1 Phytophthora europaea
ACGGCGCCGACGAGCGTGAGGTGACGCTGCGGGTCACCGAGGGACCGCACGCCAGGACGGAGAAGACGCTGCAGGTCGACGTCAAGGCGCTCGAGGAGGAGCTGGTGGACGGCGTGCTGCTCGCCAACAGCAGCGACATGGTGCGTCAGGAGTGATGGTCATACGGTGGGTAAATGGAACTGGCCTCTGATTGGCGCGCTCTGTGTGTGTGTGTGTTGATTTTTTGCCCTGACAGGACGTCGTGGAGGACCTGATCCAGCTGCCGCATCTGCACGAGCCCGGCATCTGCCACACGCTCAACGAGCGCTTCAAGATCAACGAGATTTACACGCTCACGGGCGAGATTCTGCTGGCCATCAACCCCTTCCAGAGCCTCGGCATCTACACGGACAAGATCACGCGCAAGTACATCCGCAATGGCGACAAGCGCGCCATGGGCCACGACGTGGCCGACATGCCCCCGCACGTCTTCAGCATCGCCGACAAGGCCTACCGCTCGCTCATGAACCCGATTGGCCACAGCTCTAGCGGAGGAGCCGCCAACCAGTCGATACTGGTCAGCGGCGAGAGCGGCGCTGGTAAGACCGAAAGCACCAAGTTCGTGATGAACTACCTGGCCACCATCTCGCAGCACAAGAACGCTACGGCCGACAGCAACGTCATGAAGCAGGTGCTGTCGTCAAACCCAATCCTCGAGTCGTTCGGTAACGCGCGTACGATCCGCAACGACAACAGCAGTCGTTTCGGCAAGTTCATCAAGATGGAGTTCTCGCCGCAGGGAAGCCTGATTGGCGCCTCGATCCAGACGTATCTGCTGGAGAAGGTGCGTCTTGCCTACCAGGCCGAGTCCGAGCGCAACTACCACATTTTCTACGAAATCATTGCTGGTGCCACTGCAGAGGAAAAGAAGCGCTGGAACCTTAAGGCGCCGACCAAGTTCCACTACTTGAACCAGAGTACGTGCGTCAAGCGAAAGGACGGTGTGAACGACGCAGAGCAGTTTGGCGTCCTGAAGAACGCTATGCAGACTATGGGCTTCAACGAGGATGATATGGAGAGCATTTTTGTCACGATCTCGTCTCTGCTGCACATCGGTAACCTCGAGTTTGACGAGACCCACCAAGCATCTGGCACGGAGGGATCTGAGATCTCGAGTTCGTGCAAAGACTCGATGAAGATGGTGCTTGACTTCCTGGAGGTGGACAAGGAAGGCCTGGAGCAGGCTATCTGCAACCGCAACATTCAAACCAAGGACGAGCACTACTCGATCGGATTGTTGCCGGATGCCGCTGAGAACGCACGTGATGCCCTTGCGCGTTTCATCTACGGAAAGCTCTTTGATTGGCTTGTCAGCCGCATTAACGAGATTGTGGAGAATGACGACCGCGACGTCCCCTTCATTGGTCTGCTGGATATCTTTGGCTTTGAGGATTTGGAGCACAACTCGTTCGAGCAGCTTTGCATTAACTACGCGAACGAGACACTGCAGCAGCACTTCAACCTTACAGTCTTGCGCATGGAACAGGAGACGTACGAAAAGGAAGAGATTCAGTGGAGTTTCATCAACTTCCCCGACAACGGTCCGTGCATTGATCTGATCCAAAGCAAGCCGTTTGGTATTCTTCCGGCTCTTGATGAGGAGTGCATTGTTCCCCAGGGTAACGACCAGAACTTCGCACGAAAGCTGTACCGCCAGCACGAGTCGAACCCGCACTTCAGCGCGAGTAAGACAGAGACGGCAAATCATCTGTTCGTTGTGCACCACTACGCTGGCCAAGTTACGTACGACACGTTTGGGTTCTGTGAAAAGAACAAGGATATTCTGTACCCGGAGATCACTGCCATCATCAAGCGATCATCAAAGCCATTTGTGCGTGGACTGCTTGAGGTCTCGCCCGAAAAAAAGACTTCGTCAAGGAAGCCTAAGGGACGTGCTTCAAGTGTGGCTGCTCGCGTGAGTCTGGGTTTGCAGTTCCGTACCCAGCTAAAGACGTTGCTTGAAACGATCAACGTCACCGACTGCCACTACGTGCGCTGTTTGAAGCCGAATGACAAGGCCAAGGCCAACTTGTTAGTGTCGAAGCGTGTGTGTGACCAGTTGAAGGCCGGCGGTGTTCTGGAAGCTGTGCGTGTTAACCGCGCAGGTTACCCCGTTCGTATTGCCCACCAGCAGTTCATTAAGCGTTACCGCCCCTTGGCAAATGGCGAGTACTTGCAACGCATTCCCGCAGAGGCAGCTGAAGAAAGCTTCGATAGCGCTGAGCGCAAGGAAGCGGCGAGTTTGCTGGTGCAGTTTTTGCTGAAGGCGCATGCCGAGCGGTACCCGGAGCTAGCAGGTGTATCGTCCGACAACCAAGAGGCCGCTGTCGCAGGCATTCAAGTGGGTCTGACGCGAGTATTTTTCCGTCGCTCAGCAATTCAATTCGTTGAAGCTCAGCTGGCGAAGCGCTACGGTGAATTTGTGGTGCTTATTCAGGCTGCTGTCCGCGGTCTTATTGCGCGTCGTCACTACGCTCGCATGCAAGCTTCTGCAGTAGTGCTCCAGAAGGTGATTCGTGGATTCAACACGCGGTGCCGATTCTACGTACTGCGTGAACGCCACCGTAAGAAACAGGCTGAGCTCTTGCGTCAAAAGGAGCTTGCCGAGAAGCAGCAGCGCCTAGAGGAACGCCGCGCCGCTGAGGAGCAGCGTATCATGGACGAGAAGAGGAAGGCTGTTGAGCTGGAGGAGCAAAACCGCCTCACTGCTCAGTCTGCGTCATCAGACCCTGTTTCGGATGACTCGTCTGATGGAGACCGCGGTTCGTCAATGAAGTTCCGCAGTTCGTCGAGGGACACGGACGACGGTGGTCGTGCAGTGTCTCGCTTCCGCTTTACCAAGGAATACGGCGATGATGACTTCAACATGCCGAACACCTCTCGCCAAGTTGCAATGGATCCGGGTGACACTGTGCTCCACGTCGCTGCCAACTGCTGCAACGAGCAAGACGTGCTGAAGCTGCTTCAAAACGGCTCCGACATTAATGCTCGCAACCGCCGCGGACGCACCCCGCTGCACACTGCCTCCCTTTACCAAAATGTCGAGGTTGTGAGTATCCTTCTGGACTGGGAGGCTGACGTGCTCGTCCAAGACGACGATGGCAACACGCCGCTACACTTGGCTAAAGACCCTCGGATTGCCCGAATGCTACTGGAAGCTGGTTGCACGCCTAACATTGTCAACGCCGACGGCCACACTGCTTTAATTGATGCTGTTGACCGCGGTGATGCCAAGACGGTAAAGTTGCTTCTGCACTTCAAGGCTGATGTGCTATTCCGTGAGCTGAAGCACCACCAGACTGCGCTTCACTTGGCTGTTCGCAAGGGCCACTACCAGATTGTGATGGAGCTGTGCAAGTCCGAGGATATTCACGACTTGATTCTTCTGACAGACCGAAACGAGAACAATGCCCTCCACTTTGCAGTGTCCCGCGATCGCAAGAACGGATACCGTCTTGTAGATTACTTGATCAAACACGGTGCTGAAGTCGACAAGGTTAACTCCCGATTCCAGAGTCCATTGGTTGTCCACATTATGACGACACGCCAGACTGACCCGGCAATCACAGAGTTGTTCCTCACAAGGGGAGCTGACCCGAATATTCAGCTTGCCGACGGATCTACGCTGCTGCACGTGGCGGTGGAGCGTGAACTGATTGATATTGGATGTGCCTTGATCAAGCACGGTGCGTCCCTGAACGCCCCCGATGCTAAGGGTCGAATGGTGATTGAGGTAGCGAACAAGAAGTTTTTGAAGAAGCTCTTTGGCGCGATCACACAGCCTCCCACGTGGATTGACGAGAAAGAGCGCAAGTCGTGTATGCTGTGCGCATCAAACTTCAAGTTTGGTAACAGGCGTCACCACTGCCGTCACTGTGGACGGGTGTGCTGCTCAGACTGCTCGGCATTTACGGTAGAGATGCATCGGTTCCCGAAGGAATTCCCCGGTCGAATGACCAATGGTGGCAAGCAGGTCAAGGACCCACAGCGCGTGTGCCGCACGTGCCACGCCGTGTTCAAAATGCGGTCTGCTCAGAAGGAGTCCAAGTCGGGCTTTATGGCGCGCGTGCTCGGGTACGAGTGGGACGAGGTGACTGCTCCTAATTGAGCACGACCCCGTACAGAGAGCACTAGCGAGTAGAAGGGAAGTCCCTGACGATGTCATCGCGCGCGATCGGCGAGCTCAACTCACTGCAGTCGGCCGGAGCACCGCAGGCATGTATATGTCTTCCATTACCTATCTATCTAGCTGTAATAATTGCGAGTAGCGCAAACGAAATATACCATCCATTTGCGCTTCATAGCTGCTTACCTCAATGCCCGTCACACTTCGACGATTACTCAGCCTTGCGCCTAGCAGCACGAAAACTTACAGCTAGATCTCGGTTACGTCTGCCAGTCTGTCAACCTCCGGTAAGAGGAAGCCGCAGTCTGCTCGTAGCCCCAGGCCACCAAGTCCATTGCTACTTGCCATGCCATCGAAGCACTGACATGTTCCAGTGGAGTAGTCGCAAAGACCACTGCAGTCAAAAAGGCACACACGAGAGAAACAATAGTAAACACTTGAACGGAGGTTGACAACATCATCGTGAGTACGTACTTGTTGGAGCATTCCGCGTTCTCGTTGGTGCCCCGAATGGATCCGCTAATCCCGTCGCTGTTAATCGTGAACACAGGAAGCAAGACGGTGTTGCGATCGGCGTTCACTTTCAGAGGTGGGAGATCGCCTAGTGCAGATATGAAAGTGATGGAAATGGTGTTCACCGGCTGACTACTGAGCGTGCATGCGCCGCTAGTAGGGCCCGCAGAGTACGACACTTGCACAGTGCCGATTGTCGAAACGGAGGCGAGTGCGGCCTGCAAGTCTGATGCTAACATATTCGACGACAGCAATGGTGAAACTTGCCCGCGAAAACTGAGCGTGAAAGTGGCTAGTGCAGTATACACGCAGGTAATAGTTTGCACCTCGCGTGTTTGGCCTGTAGTTCTTGGATCATCACCGCGTGGGCATGAACGTCGTGCACAATCGTGCCCCTCGAACCCATCATCGCAGATGCAGCCCTGGATCTTGTTGAAATCCCACGTGGGCGGATTGTTTGGAGTGCTGCCATACGTGACGCTCAATGGATCGCCAAGATAGTTGCGGGCTTCCAGCGCCAATTCGGCCATCGTTAGGCATCGACCGTGCCCCTTGCAGGGTGTGTCGCCGCCACCTGGAGGACACATGAGTCGCTCACATGCAGCCCCCTCAAACGGCAGCGGACATGTGCACTCGCCAAGTGCTACATCGCAAACACCGATCCCTGAACATACTGCCGTCGAGTGGGCACGGTTGTCCGCGACGGGTGTGTCGAACCAGGCAATCCCTTCCGGGCACGTCCGGACAGAACAATCTCCTGAGGTCCACCCAGCCACACAGAAACAGCGGAATTGAGGAGCACCTGAGCAAAATCCGTGACCGCTACAAGCAGTATCACCCTGCGCACGGCAAAAACACAAACATGCCATCTCAGCATTGGTGCAGACTATCGAACAAAAACTACTTTCGAAGTCCTTCGTACCGGGCATGCGATAATGGTAGAATCTGTAGCCCCGCAATCACCACGGTCACCCGGGTTCCCCATTCCATCACTGGTTGTGTAGCCGACGTAGCAAGTGCAAACGCCGGAAGTCAGATCACAGCGGCCACGGTTAGAGCAAGCCTCGTTTTCCTTCGAGCCGACCTCAGACTTCGAAATAGTGAGTTTGGGCGTCATGCCAATTCCAGCGTGCACAAGTAGAGACGAATCTCCGACAAGCAGCGGTAACCTGATCAGGAGTTAGAATGGAGATCGAGAACAAACATTTTATCTCGTCAGGAATAATAATCATCGCACGTATTTGCAAACACGTACGGCCCAAAGTTTTGCGTGAACTCAACAGTCACCATGTTGCCGTCTGCAGTGCACATGGTTGTGCTGGTGCCACCAAAGAGTACGTTCACTTTTTGCAGCGTGTACAGCGCCTGCAGCGTTGTGAGGTAGAAAAAGTAGTCAGTCGAGTAGCTTAAACCCAACAACCAGAATACAACCAGAATACGTACGTTAAGGTTTTTGCTCACAGCATCAGCATTATCTGATGCATCAATGCGGACTGTCGTTTGTCCCCGATACGATAGAGTTAGTGTACCGCTCTGCAGAGCTCATCAACAATTCGTTTAGTCACCTCGAAAAAAAAGATGAAGAGAGAGAAAAAACTCGACCACGTACTGTTGCAGCGCAGTAAACGGTTTGCTTCTCATTCTTTTGGAAGCCAAACAGTGAGTCTGTGGAGGCTCCCGTGAGCGGATCGTCACCGGTGGCACAAAGACCTATCCAAAAGATTGCAAAAAAGTATTTGTTGTGAGCAGCAATAGGCACGGAACCGGTCACTGATGGCATCATTCCTACGTTGAGAACAATCGCCGCCTCCATAGCCGTCTTCACACACGCATCCGTGTACCATATCGCTATCCCAGACCGAATCGTAGACAACTGAAGGAGGCAGTCCTTTGTCTTTTCGCTGAGCATTGAGCTTCATTGATCGGCACTCGCCGTGCTTGCCACAATCGTTCGGACAGCTCACTGCAGCCAACTCGATTTCAGCATCAATAACCCAGCGGTGCATCTATACGACACGTACTTCGATTGCACGTAAGCCCCGAGAAGCCGGCGTCGCAGGTGCAAACTCCCGTGGTATAGTCACAAGTTCCTCGATTGGAGCACGCAACCGGTTGGTGCGCGCGGTCGGTAGCAATCGCGAGGTCGTTCCACGCCGGACCGGTCGGACACGTGCCTACATCGGAATCAACGCAGTAGCAAAATTCTCGGTAAGATAAATCTCCTCTTCCTACTGCTGCATTCACACACAGCAAGTCGTACGTCGAGAGCAGTCGCCGCCTGTGAAGCCTTTGTAGCACGAACACAAGTAGCCGTTGCCTTTGGTCGTGCACGTGCCATGGCCACTGCAAGTGTTGGGGCAGTCTGCATGCACGCACTCCCACCCGAATAACACCACACAGACGACCAGAAGAATGCCAGCCCCTCGCAAGCGATTCATATCAGTTACTGCAGTGCCTTCAACGTCTCTTCAAGATCAACTGCCAAATCTGTGTGGCTTACACATCGCTTATCACCGACGCGACACCACACACTTCCGACATCATGATGCAGCGATTGGGACGACGAGTAGCAGCGGCGGCGCGCACCCGTGCGCCCACCAACGGTCGATCGCTGCTGACAGCACAGAGCAGCAAGCCAATCAGTGCGCGCGCCTTCAGCTCCGTGATCAGCGAGAAGGAGGTACGTCTCCAATTGTCGTCCTAATGATATTGGCACTTTTTGCTGACGAGTTTGCCATCAATTCCAGGCTTATGAGGCGTTCGAGAAGGCCAAGCAGCTGCTGGATGGCGACGACCTGCAACAAGCAATGGGGTTCCTCGGGGTGGCTGCGCACGCCAACATCGCCGACGCACAGTATCTGCTGGGCTCGCTGCTGCTGAACGAAGACGAAGAGGAGGAGGACGAGGAGGATGCGGCGCAGCGCGCGAACCAGCAGCTGATCAGGGATGCGGAGGCCAATCGCCAGCTCTCTGGCTGTTCCGACGACCCCAAGAACATCAAAGACATCCGCAAGAGCGCGCGTGCTGCTTACAAGCAGTACCTGATGGAGCAGAAGCGCAAGAAGCAGGCCAAGGCCGCACGGGCCGCTGGAGCAGCGTCGGTGGTGCAGCACGCGACGACGAACGAGCTGGACCGCGCGTTTGGCACGACAGTGGAGCTTTTGCTGAACCCGCATTCCAAGTTGCAGCCTTTGCTGGAGAACGGAGACGACGACCACGCAGAGAAGACGCAGCTTGATACGACCAAGGCGGTGGAGTGGTTGCGACGTGCCGCTGATAACAGCAACCGCGATGCGCATGTTCAATTAGGCAACCTGTGTCTGAGCCACGACCCGCCGATGGCCCTTGAGGCCAGCGCCTGGTACACCCGCGTGACGAAGGATGAGAATCCGCACCCGGACGCGCTGTACAACCTCGGAGTGATGCTTTTCGAAGGCGTGCACCATGCGGAGCCGCCTTTCCCGGGCAACAAGAGCGCCTCTATTCCTTTCTTCATCCGTGCTGCCGAAGTGGGCGATGTTTCGGCTCAGTTTTTCATGGGAATGCTGCTGCACCAAGGCGACGAGGACCTGGAGATCGAGCCAAACTTCACGAGCGGACTCATGCTTATTGAGACTGCAGCGAACAAGGGCCACCCAGGTGCGCTGTTCTATCTGGCGCAGCTTTATCGCTCTGGTGACGAAACCAACAAATTCTCCGCAAACCATGAAAAGTTCCGGGAGAATCTGGACAAGGCAATGGAAGCCGGTGAGGCGGATGCCTACTTCTGCATGGCAGATATTTACTTCCACGGCAGCGACGGATTCGAGCAAGACTACGAGCAGGCGCGCGGATTCTACATGGCTGCAGCTGAGCAGGGCCACGCCGACGCGTTTTGCTGTCTCGGTGCGCTGTACTACAACGGGATTGGTGTGAAGCAGGACTTCGAGAAGGCCTTCTTGTACTACCAGGAGGCGGCCGACCGAGACTCCATGGAGGCATGGAAAAACCTTGCAGAGATGTACACCATCGGCCGTGGAGTGCCTCGCAATGAGGCCACCGCAAACGCGATCATCAAGATGCTCAATAAGGCTCAGACTGCGGAGGAGTAAAACGGCTGAACTACCAGCATGCGGTAGCTACCATAGTCTAGCTTGATTTTGGCCTGCAAACAATAGAGAGACACAACACCAGCATGCCCGTCAAATTGATGTCATCAATAGACGCGTCGCTGAAAAGACACCTTTGGTCTCACTTCAAATCCTGAAACGACGCTAGAAACATGAGGCGAGGGTGGAGCCCAGCGTCACTGCTGCATGCGCTGGTGCTAGTGCTGTGGGTGTCATCGGCCTACGCAGTCAGGTAAATGGCGTGCACGATGTTGATACGACTATGACTCTTAAATGGTGGACGAAAGTTCTTACTGGTCTGTGCTTTATGTCGATTCCGCCAAAGCCCAATTGCACGGAACTTGGTATATCATGTCGACGCTGGAACGGAGCACGTGCTGTATCTCAAAGGTTTCAACTTGGATGGAGCGAAGGTATTGGCGTCTATTGTTGAAGTTGTTTGAATCCCGCTGCTGACCTTGTGAGTGTAGCTGTCCTACACTATCACTTCACTCCCGCTGAATGGTGAAATCTACCAACTCTCGGACATATACAGCGAATACGGGTAATATTCCATTGCAGTTGCTTAATTGAGTCGATTCAGCTGATGTGGCATGTTGCAAATTCAGCTACGACCCGAAGCGCGCAGCATCGCCAATCACTACCGTTCCCATGGCAGTCACAGGCTCTAACAACCGAATAGTTTTTCTTCGTCCACCCTTCGGTGGCCCGCGAAGAGATAACAAGGTAAGGAGGAAAATAACAAAACTATTTGTTGCAGTACTGAACTCAGTGTCTGTGTTGCTCATTTTCTTGAGCAGTACGCAGAGTTCCGATACACGGTCACGGATGGTGTTACCACGTCGAATGAAGGGATCGTCGTGATCACCACAAGCGATGCACTGGTATCCAGCACCTTCGACCTAGACGTAGACAATTGGGGAATCCTGTCGAACGGAGGAGGTGCCGATTCCCAACCGCACTTCCAGCCCATTTCGCGTGGAATGCAGCTAAGCTACTACATCTACGGACTCGATGCAGTCATTCACCGTCGGGACGATACGGGCGACGACTCCATGCTTTGGTACTTCACTGCGCCGCCCAAATTCCTCGGCAATCAGTGGGCAGCCTACGGTGGCTCGCTGGACTTTGTGTTGTCATCGGCGGAAGGCAGTTTTGACGCCGCGAACTTGAACCTTGCGGGCTCCGGTCACCTGGTCGAGTTGGAGTGTGCGACTTGTGCACAATTTGCAGGTATAACGCTGGCGATGCCGCTTAGCCCCGTATTTTCGTACGACGGGACTACCACACAGTTTTCGATACCTCTGAACGAACTTGCTGGGTGGGTGAAAGACCCGAAAAACATCATTTTGTCGTGGGCGGCACCGCTACAGTGTGAGTTTGTGAGCGTGCTTTCGGGGCTTTCGGCAATACGCATGCTAGGAGACTTCACGCGCGGCTACGAAAGTGTTGCGCTGGACACAGTTACTCTACGACACGGACCGGGACAGCCCGTTAAATGCTATACCTAATCAGATTAGGAATATAACGCACCAACACTTTGCCTCCGCAACGATTGCGGCAGTCCGCACAGCTCGCTCTAGTCACGTTGACGTATTTCTTTTTGATTCTCACGTCTAATTAGTCGGCGGGGGAGGCAGTTGTGCAGGGCTTGGGAAAAGCACCTCAGCTTGGATGGGGTAGTGGTCCGACGGGTAGCGGCCATCGCGCTCCTCCGTGATAACTTCCGTCGTGAGCACAGTCATCTCGGGTCGATAGAAGATCCAGTCAATGTGGTTAGCAGCGCGAACGGCGGTCTTTTCGCCGTCATTCTTAACGCCCGCCCAGCCGTGGTACGTGTATGACACATCGCCGATCTGCTTCGCTGCTTCGGGCCACGCTTCACGCATCTGCGGTCCTCCCTCTTGCTTGGTGAAGTAGCTGTACGTGCTAGTGTGGCGATACGTGTTAAAATCGCCCATGAGGAAGAGCGGGGCCTCGCCCGCAAGCTGCTGAATGCGTTCCCACAGCAGCTTGGAGCCCTCCTCGCGCGACGTCGGGCCAACATGATCGAGCTGCGTGTTGAAGATGAAGAGCTCCTGCTGCGTCGCGCGGAGACGGAACTTGCCCCACGTTACCATGCGCACACACGCCGCATCCCACCCCTGCGTGCCCGGCGTGTCGGGTTGCTCCGAGAGCCAAAAGTCTCCGTTGTCCAGGCGCTCCAGCACGGATCCGTCGTAGAAAATCTGCTCGAACTCGCCGTTCTCCTCGCGCTCGACACCAAACCGTTCGTACGGGTGTTTCAACAGCCCCTATAGCCACAAAAAACCCACACAGCATCAATCCATCAGCCCCGACCGAATAAACGCACACATCACCCCCTCTGTCTCCCCACCTCCAGCTCCGCAAGCTGCGTCTTGAGCCCCTCCTGCGTCCCCATGATAGCGGGATGGTAGCGGTCGATGATGTCCGCCACGTGGTCCTTGCGGAAGCGCCAGCTGTTGAGTCCGTCGCCGGTGCCAGCGAAGCGCAAGTTGAACGTCATGATCTTGAGGCTCAGCGGCAACGAGCTCAGCGTCTGCAGCTGCTGCGTGTCCGCGTCCAGCGCCTGCTCCGCCGTCGCCGC
>JAHQIV010001513.1:0-11389 GCA_030463285.1 Phytophthora europaea
CGTCGTCCGAGTCCGAGTCGTCGCCGCGTCGGCCTCCCTTCTTCTTGCCGCGAGCCATCGTCAGTCACTCAAGGAGTCCAATGGGGAAATGGCACAGAACCTTGACTGGACAAAAACGTCAGACTGATAAACCCCTTATTAGGGGTGATAATTCTACATTGGTCGCTTCAACTTGTACTCCTTAGTAGGGGTGACATTTAAGCTTGTGTTGGTCGTTATGGCATCGCTCGCACTACCTATTTGTTGAACAGGGAAGGATTCTGCGTCACGATAAGCTGTGCGTGTACAGTATACACAGCGTTAAAACATACACAGCGTTAGAAATGAGGCACTTTCGTTAGTGTAGCCACTTTGTCATGTTGAAGTTGCACGCACCGTTTGGCGGGCGCCGCACTCGACACGAGCGACTTTGACGGAGCTCAGCGCGTCGACGACCACTGGCGCGTCTTCATCGTCCAAGGACCCAGTGCCGAGCTTCCCGTCGCGACCACTTCCCCAGCAATAAAGCGTGCCGTCGTCTGTGCAAATAGTTTGAGCAATTTCAGACCAAATCCATGATGACCGACCGATTCGCTTTACGTACTCGACACAGCAGCCGAATGGTCCTCGCCACAAGAAACGTGGGTCATATCCTTGAACAGCAGCGTTGACACGACCTCCGGGTCCTGAACGAACTGATAGCTCTTCTGTCGAGCGCCGTCGTAGCCCGACTGAAAGAGCGCCTCGTTCTCGATGTCGCCCTATACGAACTCATTCCTGAGTCCAGCCGATGCAGCAGAGCGACAAATGATCGAGCCACGTACCAGTCCGAGTCGGCCGTTTTCCGCTAGTCCCCACGCATATAGAGTCCCCGAGCCAACGAGAGCTATGCGACACTGAGAGTCCTCGGCCTCTACACCGTCCAAGTTCGCTTTCATTCGGGCCCCCACCTACGTGCATCATTGCAATGCATCTCAGACCAGAGTGCAGAATACCTACAGCAACAACTACCGAATTTTTTACCTGATAGGGGATCGAGACCACGGGGATTTTTATACCTGAGCTACTGGGGGCCCTCTCGTCTTCTCCTGCTCCAAAAACACTCATGGCCAGCTACCAAGTACATCAGCCATGGAGTTCATCTACAAAATTGAGACAGAGCGCTGCTTACCCTTGTCGGGTCGGGGTCAACGCGAGTTTGAGCAACCACCACAGCCTTGGCCCCAGCCTTTTGAGCTATCGAAATCTGAGAGCCATCCGTTAGATGAACGGAGTAACCTCTTTCGTAGATCTTGTGAACTTACCTGTTTCCCCAGCACATCCTCTTTGTACGAGACAATGGACCACGGTCGCTTTCCAGGCGTTTGAAGCTGCTCAAGTAACAGCTCACCGTGAAGGCTTTTGCGTACCATAACAGCAGGAATCTTAAACATGTCAGCGTCACTGTCTTCCTCGTCGATCTCCAGTGAGAAGGCATCAGCCTCTAAAAAGTCAAAAATCAGCACAACACCGACTGCGCCTGCGTCCTGCGCGTCTTTGACTAGCGCAACTAACGAGCTCATGAGACGTCCTATAAGTTCGGCCGCCTCCAGCGCATCTGCGTCAAAGGCAACGTCCTCTTGGCCAAACTCCAGTACAGCGATTCGACCAACGACTTCATCAGGTCGAACATACAAGCGCAGGCTTGACAACCGCTCGGGTGAGTAGAACAATTGTGCTCTCACGCCTGTGGCATTCAGTGCAGGACCAAAATTTGCTGGTACACAAGGTATCTCCAGCAGTTCGGCTGGTCGCGATGAGTCCAACAGCAGAGATATCCAATGGCCTGTGGATGTGCCTCGATCAAGTAGTGCGATTCTACCCGTGCAGCGTGCGAGACTGGATCGAAGCTGTGAATCAGAACGGTTGTATACTGCAGCACTCAACGCTGCTGAAGCTGCTGAAGATGAGGCGGATGTACTCGGGTAAGTTTGAAACGAGCCATCGAATTCATCAGCGGGAAGTGGCACGGCGAAGACTGAACCTGCAATCGCACGCGAGAGTTGAGCTGGTTGAGCTCCGAAGCGTGCACATAACGCAATTGCGCGAAGAGATTTGTCCTCCGCGACCTTTTCTTCGTAGTCTGGGCTGCTACGTCGTAGACGATACGGATACTGGTCTACCGAGAGCGAGACCTGAACGCGCGAGGTTACAGCAAGCGCATGCTCCTTTCCTGCTGCTATTTGCTGCACATTTAGAGCTGACAGGGCTGCGTTTTCCAGAGGCGCGAAGGCACTCTCGCGTGCATCCGTGGAGCCACGCCTTTTCCAGGCACCCCACTCGAAAACGTGTCTTGCTGGGGAATGCCCGATAGCGAAGACGTGGTTGCCACCCACTGCGATACTATCAATGGGCTCTTTGAGTGCATCGATCCGCATCGGAGACGGTATGTAGACGAAGTTGCTGCCGCTGATGTTAGGATCCAAGAAGCCGACGCGAAAAGAATCCGAGTAACCAAGACCCAGTTGTCCATCGGAGCCTTCGCCCCAGCTGAATACGCTGCCATCCTCCGTCACGACCATAGTGAAGTAGTAGCCACAAGCTACTTGTGCGACTCGCATCTCCTCGAAGTAGCTGGAGTCCAGTTGCAGCGGCAGATCGATAACAGGATACTCGCGACCAGTGTGAGGATCGAATTGAGATCGAAAGATGGCATCGCTGCGTTCTGAATTTTCGTCTGCAACTGCGAAGTCCCCATGTCCAAGCTGTCCATAGCCACCGGAGCCCCAAGTGTAGACGATTCCTCCAGCACTCAAGGCAACTGAGTGGTGACTACCAAGCCGTGAATCAACAATGATGACATCGTTTAAATCGTCCACTCTTGTCGGTTGTCTCCGGACAAGCCCAGCCGCACCACCAAGACTGTTGCCATCTTGTGAGTGCGGTGGTATGAGGAACCCAAAGGAGCCCGGGACACCCGCTCCCCACGTGAAAACTTGGCCATCGGATGCAACAGCACTCGCGTGTGTTTCGCTGAGTGCTACCCGCGATATTCGCAGCTCGTTATTCTTGAAAAATGCTGCTAGCAAGGGGGACACCACGTTCCGGGACAGCTCCAGGTTTGCATGCCCCAATTGGGCTCGAGCATTGGCACCGAACGAATACACCGCGCCATGATGAGCAAATTGCTCCACTTTTTGCTGTCGTAAGCGCTCTCTTTTCTTCTTGCGCGTGACCACCACGTCCTGAATCTTTTGCGCGGCTTGAGCAAGTTCCTGCTCCACTTCAAGCTGCAGCTCAAGTCGACGCTCGGCAGCTTCACGACGCGCCAGCATACCCCGAGAACACCGTTGAATCACTACCGCAGCTTCTTCCTCCGACAAATACTCTCGCTGCACGAAGCAGCGCAACAAGTTGACGATCTTCGGCGTTTGCTTGACCCAAAGAATGAAGCGCGATCGTGGTAGATCTTGCTCGTCGTCGAGGTCGCAGTGCACAAAGCATTGTCGGGTGAGCTCAGCCACCTCGCTCATGGGACAGAGCGCTGCCAGCCTTGGGCCTAAGCCTTTCGTAGCCTTGGAGAGTCCGCGGACTGCGGACTTGATCAGAATTCCGAGCTCATCGCGCGTGATGGCGCCCGAATCGTCAAAGTCAAAGATGTCGAACACCGCGCCCGCCTTCTCCTCGAGTTTGCCGTCCGCAGCAGTGAGCGCCAGCGCCGTAAGGAACTCAAGGCCGTTCACAATGGTGCTGCTGTGCGTGTTCTGGAAAGTGGCGAACCACCGGTGCAGCATCGTCTTGAAGAGCGGGTTGCTGCGGAGACCTACGAGGTCTTCAAACTGCTGGAGAGTGAGGCAGAAGTTGAACGACAGGCGTCGCAGCCTCGTCGACAGGAACGCGATCTCATCCAGGCCCCTGTCAGCAGCAGCAACCACGGACGACTTCAACACCAACAACAGCACAGCACCACCCCCCAAATAATACGCACCACACTTGAGTGAGCAGCACCAAGTGACTCAGAACAGCGGCGTCTTGCTCTCGATACTGCACTCGAGAGAACCGGCCGCCCATTTCCAGCGACCTGCTCGACCCAAAGTCTACCCACCACGTTCGAAGAGCCGCCACACTTTCGAGGGTCGGCCTTGACACACAGGCTATTCTACCCTTGGATTCGAGACGAGTAGAGTTGGGTGGAGCCCCCCCCCCCCATGCAGCTACCGAGCGAACATATTGGTGACGAATAGCGGGTACCGGTACCAGTTGCAAATTTGGCGCGGAGACGCGGCGCACAAAGCAGCCATTATACCAGCTATGGGCGCTCGAGACGACGACACTGAGCCTTCGCAGATCCTGGAGCACGTGTTCCTGGGCTCCAGGACCCACGCGCGCGACAAGGAGGCGTTGCAGCGGCTGGGGATCACCCACATCTTGAATGTACGCACCTGTAGACCTGTAGTTAGTTGAAAGATGGGGGGTCTGAAGTCTAAATGCTGGTGGATGGTGCAGGTGACGCCTCCGAAGAAGACGGACCCGGTGGCTGGAGTGCCCAACTTCTTCGAGAAGGACAAGCTCTTCACGTACAGACGCTGCCCGCTCTTCGACAACAAGGCGGAAGACATCTCGGGGGTGCTCGAAGGCTGCATCGCCTTCATGGACCAAGCCAAGTACTATGGTATCAGCATCATGTATCAACTATCTGCATGGGAGTGAGCTGCTAACGGTGGCCAAGTGCGGCGTGTGTTGTGTATTTCTCCCTCCTTCATGTTCTGCCGGTGATGTGCATGCAGGTCGGATCCTCGTTCACTGCAACAAAGGAGTGAGTCGCTCGTCGTCCATGGTCGTGGCCTACCTCATGAAGCTGCGCGCCATGAGCTTCGAGCAGGCGTTGGCCTTCGTGGCTGAACGTCGCCCCATTGCGAACCCCAACGAGAGCTTCCGTCGGCAGCTGCAAGAATACGGACGCCGGCTTCAGCGCAGTGCACCGAAGGAGAAAGGAGCTCGAGTCGCTCGCGGCCCAGCGGGACCGCAGTTACCACCTTCAGCAGCAGCAGAGGAGGAAGGCGCTTCCATTGGACCACAGTTGCCCCCGCACCTCATGAAAGCACGAAAACTCGGGGCTGAAGCTGCCAGCGTTGATACCGAGACGACTGAAGTGGTGGAGACGAGCAAGGAAGAAGAGAAGGTGGTCATCGGACCGAACCTTCCGCCCAGTCTGAAGCGCCAACGCGTCGAGACGAAGGAGGAAGACGAACATAACGACGCATCGAGCAAGAAGAAGAAGAAGAAACTTGAGTCTGACGAGTGAGCGGCTCACAAGTGTTCAGCTGAAAGATGAGCGCAACACGCATATTACAAATTATACAGATCGATGTATTGCGTAGCTCTCTTAGTGCTGGTTTATGTTGTGCGTGGCACGCATAATGTACCCTTCTTCTTGGTACGTGAAGTCGTCGAAGTGGTGGCCTTCACCATTCTTCTTGTTGACAGGGGAGTCCACGGCTGCCATGTTCTGGAACATCTCCGGCACATTCGTGATATCGTCCACACTCGAGACGTCAGGAACGAAAGGAGGCTCTACCTCCCTCCGCATGAGCTTGTCCCAGTCGATAGACTCGAAGAAAGGGTGGGCCATGATGTCACGGCCGCCGTTGGGGCCTCCACCAAGTCGCCGAGCCGGATCACGATTCAGCAGCTTGGAGATCAGCGAACGGGCCACTGGCGAAATGTGGGAGGGGTAAATCACCTCGGACTGCATAATGTTCTTGAACATCTGCCGACGATTGCGGTCGACGAAGGGCGTTCGGCCCGTCAGCATCTCGAACAGCAGAATACCGTAGCTCCACCAGTCGACCACCTTTCCGTACGGTTGGTGGCGCAGCAGCTCCGGTGCCATGTACTCCGCTGTACCACAAATGGTTTTCATGCCCGTATCTGCCTGAGATGCGCGAATGGCTCCTTCGACCATCTGGCCTTCCTTTGACAGACCAAAATCGGTCAAGGCGATGTTGCCCTTCGGATCCATCAAAATATTTTCCAGCTTTAAATCACGGTAAGCGATCTGCTTGCTGTGGAGATGCATCAGGGCCGTCAGCAGTTGAGCCATGTACAGCCGCGTACGGTCTTCAGTGAATCTCTTCGACTTGCGCAGGTGGTAGAACATTGAGCCACCCGGGTAGTAGTCCATGATGAGGTACAATTTGTCTGCGTTCTGGAACGCATACCGCAGCCGCACCACGTACGGGTGGCTAATCTCCTTCAGGATATGTTGTTCCGCCTTCGTATTCTCGATCTGGTCGTTCTTTATAATGTGCGACTTTACGAGGATCTTCATAGCATAAATTTGGCCGGCGTTTTTGCCGTCCTTCTTGCGCACCAGTAGCACCTTACCAAAAGCACCACGACCGACGACCTTGAGTAGATCGAAGTCGTTAATAGAAAGTGGCCGCTTCTCGGCTTCCTCGCGCTTCCGCATAGCCTCCATACGCTGCGCATGTTCGTCCAGCTTATCTTGGGATGGTAACCTAGAGCCCGGGCCATTAGGACCCATACGCGGAAGCTTGTTGTGTAGCATCATTTGAAGATCGCAGCACCCGGAACACACACGCTTCGGCTCGCTAAATCCAGGAAGAAACAGGCGGTCTGAGCACGACGTGCAAACAAGCCGCAAGCACATGCGGCAATAGCGACGGCGGTGCAGTACGAAAGTAGTCTTGCACAGGTAACAGCAGTTCTCACCATCACCACCTTGACGGTTGCGCTGCTGCGATTCCAGTGTCGGCATGCGGTTTCCACGAATAAACGAATCAGAACGTGCTACGAACGTATCGTGCACCCACTCGAGCGTCAGCTCCACTTCACCATTGCCGTGTGCTGTTGGCACCTTCTCGTCACGCAGGGAGAACCATCGTCGGTCGGCACGGTTCAGTCCGACCTCGCTCATACTCACAACAACCTGACCCAGCGACGTGTTCATTGGGAATGATCTGTCTTTTACGACGATAACCACCTTGGCTTCGCTGGACGTAACGGGGAAGGAGAACGTTTGGTTCCACTCGGGGTCCATCGTATGCTTATGGCTGCCCACCGTCTCCTTCTTCTGCCCCGCGCACTGCACGACAGCGAACGGGTTGTTGTACGGCTGGCCAGTCAATCGAGCACGGTTCACCGTCACGATAAGCTTATTGGGGAACGTAGCGCGGATAGCATGCAGCGATTCCTCAATCCCGCTGGCGATAGACTGCAAAAACACGAACGCCGACGTCTGCACTGAATGAACCGTCCATTCGCGGTTGTTCGCCTCACTCGACGTGCGCCCCACCGACAATGACGTGCAGCCCATTCTCGCCTTGGAGGACCCAATGACCGTAAACATGGGCTCCGTCGAGGCCTCAAAGTTCACGGCCTTCTCGCGCAGCAAGTCCCGCAACGAATTGCTATCCCCCGACGACACCTGATGCGCCGACTCGATGAAGGCGATGCCCCCAATCCTCTGCCCCTCGTGCCCACTCAACGTGGACAGGAAAGTCTTCAGCAACACTCCGGCGTTGTCGTGCACGATGAAGCTGATCTCCTGCGCCGCGTTGGGCACAATGTAGTTCTTCCAGACGTACGCCACGTGGGCCTCGGGCGAGGACGAGTGCAGGATCTTGGCTCGGTGGCCGTTGACCATGCAGAAGTTGGTGCTCGGGTTCAAGATGACGACGCCGTATCCGCCCTGGATCGCCGTCTTCAAGTACGGGATCATGGATCCTTGGAATCCCGTCTTGGGGTGGATTGTCCTGCTCCACATGCCCGGCTGCATGCCTGCCAGCAAGTCAGCAAGTCACCATCATAAAAATATAAAATATAAAATCATCAGTAAAATAATAAAATAAAAAACTGCATAGATAAAAGTGCTCCAATTGGTGTTGTTTGTTGTTTGTTACCTTCGCCCGGCTGCAGGAAGACGCAGAGCTTGGGGCACGCCGCGTAGTTGTGCGACACGAAGATGTTGCAGCGCGCCTCGGCCTTGGAGTTGGGGATGAAGATCTCGCGCAGGTTGAGCTCGCTCTTGAGCTTGGCGTGGATCTGCGCCACCAGCGTCTGCATGAGCTCCTCCACGTCCTCCTCGCTCTTGAGGCTGAAGTTCTTGCCGCCTGCGCGCGTCAGCAGAGCAGCAGTTAGAATGGGCAGATGCGATGCACACTACGTACAGGCAACTCGACAGCCAGCAGCACCTCTGGAGCTCAGGCGCCGCATGGTGGCGGACTGGACGGGGGCGCAGCGCAGAGGAGAGGAAACTGACGCCCCAGCGATAGAAGAAGCGGCGTCACGTTGTAAAAAGTGTAAGCGGATCACGCTAAGTACGAATTAATTTGGAGGTGGGTACAGTACGGTCTCGGTGACTGCGAATTAGGAGATGCGCGGGTGGCAGTGGCGCGCGTCGCCCGTGACGCGCGTGCTCTTCCACGGCCAGCGCGTGCACGTGAAGAGGGACGACGTGTTCCACTTGGCAGGGAACAAGGTGAGTACTGGCTGGCTGCGCGTGCTGTGCTGAGGGGATACGTTATTGAATGGTGTTTTGCTAAAACGGAGGTTGTGACACATCGTGCCCAGATGCGCAAGATGTACTGGTTCGTCAAGCAGAGTGGCGAGTTCTTTGCGAACACCCACGTGTTCAGCTTCGGCGGGTCGCAGAGCAACGCCATGCTGGCCTTGGCGCAGCTGGCTAGTGCCAGGAGCGTCCCCTTTACGTACTTCAGTCGAGAGCTGCACCTTCGACACGAGGCTGTGGAGGGCAATCTGGCTGTGGCCAGGGAGCTGGGGATGGACCACGTGCAGCTCCCTCCGGACGCATACCACGAACTGGTCCGGACGCGAGACTTTGCGGAGTTTTTGGATGGAGGCCGACGCCCTCCGCCGGGTACGAGGAGCCTGTACGTCCCGCAAGGAGCGGCGTTCCCGGAAGCGCAGGATGGTGTGAAGCTGCTGGCCGAGGAGATCAACGAGTACGTCCGCACGGAGTGGCCGGACAAGCGTTTCTCGGTTGTGATGCCCTGTGGCACGGGCACGACGGCGCTGTACTTAGCGCAGCACCTGCAGCCGGATATCAGGCTGTACGGGGTTCCTTGTGTGGGCGATGCGGCGTACTTGCATCAGCAATTCCGGCAGCTTATTAGTGAGGACCCAGCCTTGCAAATGCAGACGGCGCTGTTGCCGCGGGTGATCACGCCGAAGAGGAAGAGTCGATTTGGACGACTGTGGTGGCCGCTGTACGACATGTACCACGAGGTACTGCAGGAGACCAAGGTGGACTTTGACCTCGTGTACGGAGCCTTCGCATGGCACACGCTCTTCTCTGACGACGCGGTGCTGGATGAAGTTCTGGGTCGTTGCAAAACAAATGCCGCCTCGACATCAAATCTCTTGGCACCGGGCAGCAAATCTGCGGTTGATGACAGCGGCGAGGAGCGCGAGCTGCTCTACATCCACACAGGAGGTACCTCGGGCAATGCCACCATGCTGGCCAGGTACGAGCGCAAGAATAGAGGTCCTGACAGGCGCGATCTAGGATCCTCGAAACGGCGCGTCGGGTGGTGAAGTCCGTCGAGCAGTCCAAAGCGTTCTCCATCTTTTGCTAGCGCGTTGCTGAGGGATCCAGAGCTTGGCGATGTCGTTCCGCGAGCTGCGAAACCTGACGGAGATGATGCGGGCGCTGGGCTACCCTCGCCCGGTTTCGATGGAGAACTTCCGCACGCCGAACTTCGAGTTGGTGTCGGATCTGCTCTACTGGATGGTCAAGAAGTACGACCCGAGCTCGAGCATCGCAGAGGAGATCGACACGGAGGACGACCGGGTGGAGTTCCTCACGCAGGTGGCGACGGAAGTGCTAGCCAAGGCTCGTATCCGACTCAACCCAAAGAGACTGTACGCAGCCGACGGATTTGCTGTCAAGGAGCTGATCAAGCTGGCTCGAGTGCTCTATGAGGCTTCGCGGATCGACCTGGCTACGCAGCAGGAACCTGACGATGACGACGACGACGTATCGGTGAAGTCGTTGCTGGGCTCGCGTGTGAAAGACCCGAAAGCTACACGGCAGCTTGCGTCGGACATCACGCAGTCGGGCGCCAAGTTATATGACCTACTGGAGACGGAGCTCGATGTCCGCGACGCTCGACAGCAAGCTATTCGTTTCTTGGACGCGCTCTCCACCAACCACGAAAACTCAAGCGAGCAGAAATTCCTCGAGCGCAGTATCCAAGAAATCTTGGTAAATCTGCAAGATAACGTCGAGCTAACTGAGCGCCAAGTCGTCGAGCTGGACGCCGAGGAGAAGGCGCTTGCAGCTAAGATCAAGAAGGCGCAAGCAGACCTCGAGCGCAGCGAAAAGCGAGTCAAAAGTTTGCAGCACGTGCGCCCGGCGTTCATGGACGAGTACGAAAAGCTGGAGAAGGAGCTGGAGCGGCAGTATGCGATCTACTGCGAGCGCTTCCGCAACCTCGACTACCTGCAGCGTGAGCTGGATCTGCACAATAGCCGCGAGATGAAGAAACTCGCCGAGAACGACAGGTCGCTCAAGAAGCTGCAGAAAAAGTTCCGTGACGACGAGCTCGCCATCCTGCGCGGCGAGCAGGAAGACCAAATCGAGAATTCGATGCTGGATGCGATGGAGTCGAACAACAACAACAGGCATAGCGGTGGGGCCAAAGTACGGCAATCAAACGTTTCCAACCAGAAAAGTCGTGCGGGTGCGAGCAAAAAGAAAGCGGGATCCGACGAGGACAGCAGCTCCGATGGGATTAGCGGCAGCGGCAGCAGCGATGAAGACGAGTCTAGCGACGAGAGCGCGACTGGCGCTGTGACTCCTGGGGGCGGAGGCAACGGTACTGCAGCGGACGGCTCGGAC
This sequence comes from Phytophthora europaea, assembly GCA_030463285.1. Lineage (NCBI taxonomy): Eukaryota > Oomycota > Peronosporomycetes > Peronosporales > Peronosporaceae > Phytophthora > Phytophthora europaea. The sequence goes on from JAHQIV010001513.1 coordinate 10,844, forward strand.
TCGGACCAGGTGTCGCTTGCAGACTCTGGCGAGCTCATTGACAACGACGACGACTCCGGATCTGAAGGTGGTTCAGGATCGGGCTCCGGTTCAGGCTCGGGGGGCTCAGGCTCCGAGACAAACTCCGACTCGGACCAAGACTTCTGAGGCTGTTACAGTAATAAGCAGTGCAATGCAGTCCGAGTTAGTAAAGCTTTTCATTTGTATAAGCTTATGAGCCCATCGATTATTTACTCGGTGCGCTTCTGCGGACGCAAGTCATCTTCACTTCAAAATGGGTCAAAAGGGTTAGTGGAATAATAAGGAGTGCCCAAATTTTGGGAAGGTATAATTCCAAATCCAGATCCTAAATATGTACGAGAAAAGACGGGAATAAAATCTGAAAGAGACCACAGCAAAATGTCCGAGACGATGGCCCCCGCGACCGAGTTGACGCCCCCCGTGGCCACGACGTCCTCATTCGACGCGTGGCTGCTGCAGAAGCTGCGTCTGGAGTGGAGCTCACGCGAGTTCGGCGGGCTGCTGACGCCGTCCAAGCTGGCGGAG
>JAHQIV010001514.1:0-11389 GCA_030463285.1 Phytophthora europaea
CTGCGCTACGTGGACTTGGAGGAGAACAAGAAGAACTTCAACACGGACTTCTTGGCCTTCCTCACGACCATCTTCGAGGAGGGCCGCGGCGTGGCCAGCACGGAGCAGGAGGTGACGGACACTGCCGCCAAGTTCTTCCCGGATTGGAACCCGGCCAAGTACGAGTCCTTCATTGCGTAAGCGAGTGGATCGGCCAACGGACAAGCGAGAGGGGGGGGGCACCCAAGCACGCAGCGGACTTCTCAGCTCCACCTCACTCTAGTTAGGTAGCTCTTGGTTTTCCACTTCTACGCGACAGTGTAGTTGGTCAATTGACGTTGTAATATTGCTGCTGATTTTGTGTTGCTGGTACTGTGTCTGCTGTAATAACGTTCTCCTACATACAGGGCCGAGAATATGAAGATATGAAGGGGGGGGGCTGGACTTGTTACTTGTTGTCAGAAAATTGTACCGGGAAACTTGAATACAGTATCTGTATCTGAAGAGTTCGGCCTGACTAACGTTACATGAACACCGGCGAGATTTTCACTTCACGAGCACCTATTTACTACTACTGTAGTACAGTACATGTCAGCCCTGGAGGAAAGTTTCAGAGTACATGCTCTCTCTTCCGCCCATCCAATTCCACCTGCTCGTGTGCACCACACAGCACCATCAGATCCGCTTGACACGCATCACCCTATCACCACCTCGCCGTCTCCACCAAAGCTGCTGGGATGGCGAGTGGCCCCTCCTCCTCCTCCTCCTCCTGCCACCCGTCCTTCCTGTGCGTGGACGTGGTGCTGCGCGATTTCCCGCGAGTGGAGGCTCTGGACCACGTCGCGCAGCAGCTCAAGGCGTTGCTGGACGTGTCCAAGGTCCTGTCCGTGGCCGTCGCAGCGCAGCACCAGCCGCTGGGGTCACAGTCGCTGACGCTGCTGAAACACGCCGCGCTACGAGAGAAGAAAAAACTTTCGAGCTGGTCGTCCGAGTTAAAGCGAAGTTACAAACAGTTTCAGTTCGAAACGGCGTTAAATAGCGCCGCCGCGCGCGGATTCTTCGCCGGCGTCAAGTGGCTGCGCTCCAAGTACCACCCCAAGGGCAAATTCCACGGCGCCGAGCGCGCGGCAATGTACAATGGGGACTTGGAGATGCTGCGCTTTTTGCACGACGAGTTCAGTAATAAAATGGTGGAGGACGAGGCCGTGGACAGTCAAGACGCAGTGGCCCACGCGGCGGCCAATGGCCGTCTGGACCTTGTGCAATGGTATTGCGAGATGAAGGGTCCATATGCCTTCGGGTGGAGCGTCATGGACGCCGCCGTGGCGCACGATCACATGGACGTGGTTCAGTATCTGGACAGTGTGATGGGCAACCGCTGCACCCGACGAGGACTGGAGATGGCGGCCCGGAACGGACACTTGCGCGTGGTGCGGTGGCTCAATGACGCGCGGTACTACGAAATCCGGACGTTCAGGTCGCTGGAGAATGCTATTGCAGGAGGACACTTGCGCCTCGTTAAGTACGTGATGGAGAACGTCGTCGTGGCGTACACGTCGTGGACGCAGGCGGCGCTGACGGCCGCGGTGTCCTTCGGACAGCGCCACATTCTGCAGTGGCTGCACGACCGAGCGGCGGTGGCGGCGGCGGCGCACAACCGCCACTTTCGGTTCGAAGTCCACACGAACGAGCTGTACGCGGTTGCCAGAGATGGACACTTGGGGGTGCTCAAGTGGCTACACGCTCATAACTACCCGGTGCACTGCAGACGAGCTCATGCTGTTCGAGGAGCGGCCGCTGGGGGCCATAAAGAAATCATCGAGTGGATGGAAGAGACGTTCGAGTGTTTAGCTCACCAGCGGCATCGCATTCGCGTGGACGGAGCTGGGGGATTTGGAGATCTGCAGTTCGTGCAGTGGCTTCATCATCAAGGATACCGGTTCACGATCCATGCCATGGATGACGCTGCTGCAGGCGGGGATCTGTCGATTGTGCGTTGGCTGCACCAACATGTTGAGACTGCCAGTTGTACTGCTGCTGCGATGGATCGGGCCGCTGCAAATGGCCACCTGGATATCGTGACTTTCCTCCATCAGAATAGGAAAGAAGGGTGTACAACTGCAGCCATGGACAATGCCGCTCGCAACGGCCACTTTGAAATTGTTAAATTTTTGTACGAGAACCGCAGCGAGTATTGTACGGCGATGGCTGGCGAATCTCGATCGGTGGCGGTGCTGGCATTCTTGAAGAAGAACAACCGCCTTCGCTCCCGGCTACCGAAGACGACGGAAGCGGCGACAAGGGGCAATTTGGATTTGCTGCAGTGGCTCTACGCTCATGACAGGAGGCACTTTGGCTATGAAGCTGTTGTTGATGAGGCCCGCGAACGTAACCATTTTCATCTCCTGCGCTGGCTAGAAACCCTACCAGAAGCGGGTAGATACTTCTAGATAGTGTCGTTCATTTTGAAATTAAAGTTTTTAGCTCGTAAATCTTCATGTGTTTGGCCTTCTTTCAACTGACTACTTCGAGCCACACGGAGTATGATCATTTTTGGCGCGTGGTACCCTGTACACATATAAATGAACCTATTCGTTCTCTGCATTGGTTGACACTAATTCTGCCCGTGGCTAAATAGTGTAGCATTAATACATGTTGCAGTAGTGCTCATTGACGGATATCTCACAGAATTTCGGGCTGGTTGCGGCCCAGATATGAGCGAAATATTCGCGTGAACAAACCTAATACTACATGTAGTACTTACGTACTTCGTAGTCTAGCACTACACACCAATATTGTAAATAGCACTACACACCAATAGTGTAAATTTACTTCATGTCATTAATCTCCAGTTTTTACGTCGATAGGCCTACCAACCGATCAAAAGGGCAAGAGGAGCCAACGCACACGATGTTGTACCAGCGTCATCGAATTAATGGCCGGATACTGCATGCATCCTCTACTTGCCAGCGATTTTCTGCAAGACAGCCGCACGACCAGCAGCATCAAGGCTGAGGAATTCCAGGAGAGCTTCGCGATCCTTCCAAGGGAGCCCGAGATGCTGGAGGTGAGCCATAGCGTCTGTCATTGGCTTTTTGTTCACCGTCTTCAGAGTCCCCAACAGGCCATTAAGCTTTTCAGGGAGCAAATCGAGACTTCTTTCTTCGTCGTCCGCGCCTTCTTCATCCGCGTCGGTTGTGCGTTTTCTCAGGAACCGGTTGGTGCTAGCCGACATAGCTTCATTCGACGCCATCCCCGAGAGCCGGACTTGGCCCAAGTTCGTAGCTTCCGAGACGCTGCTGGCGCTTGCGAGTACAGTGACCACTGCTACCAGAACGATATAGGACGCACGCATCTTCAGTAGGATTCAGGAGGACTAAACTTGGTTGCTTTAGCAGGTTGGAGCGAACTTCTTTCAGCACGAGATCTGACCAGTAGATCTCGTTACATATCCATGCAGTAGGCGCAAGTGCTTCAACAAGTCTGACATAAGCCCATCCTGCTAATGTGCACGCGATCGAAAACGCGTGCACAATAAGGCATGCAAACAAGAAATGCGTGCGCATTGGGCATGTATTCAAATTGAATGCCATGAATACAGTATTCATGTATTTCTTGCCAACGGCTCGTCAAAGCTTCAACGAGCTTGCCCTACTACATGTATATAGTAGGATGCCTGAGGCCACGATTCTGGCTTTCGTGGGCGCACCATACATGTATTAATAAGCTTATCCCGCTGACATCTAAACTGTCAGACGCACATAGGATTGGGATGGGACTGGAATGCGCAAGTGGGTCTTTTTGCACAGGTTTTCATTATTCTCTGGATTTTAATCCAGAGTACAGTACTTGCGGACCTCAACTTTTGTGAGCACACTCTTGGGCTGCTTCACCTCTGCGCGTCTTGATCGCTTTCAAAGTTTTCTCATCACCCTGAAAAGCACACTGAAAAATCGCTGCTGAAGCCCAAAGTTGATCTGGACTTGCAGGAGCGTTCTCATTAGTTTTGCACTCAGTGTACATAAAGTAGTGATTTTTACTTGCGGAATTAACCTATTAATAAAGGAGCCCGACGGTTGAAGATTACTGTACGATAAAGCAATCGCATTGGACCAATCGAGCAGAAAAAGTGAAACCAGTTGCAGGCAATGGATGGTGTGAAGAGATCTGGAGCGAGATCCAGAAGACGATGAGCTGACTGCTTTCGGGATGGTTTTTAGAGAAGTGAACGAATTTTCCGTAAGCACTAAAAAGAGCAAGAACGATTGCGACGTAGGAGTAGAACGTGTACTAGAAGAGATCACAACTTGTGCGTCGGCAGCAATTTGCTGCCAGCAAATTTGCCAATAGATAATAACCCTCTATCCTAAATTTCACTGTAAGATAACAAGAGTGGCACCTCAGACGGATTGGAGGGCGGAATCTGTACTACAGATTCTGTAATATAGTACCAGATTGTTTTGCCAAATCTTCATATTTGCTCCTTCCCACGAAATGTTTACTGTCAAAACCGGTAAGGGTTTGGCTGTAAACATGGTCGTGGTACATACTTGGTCATTCTCCAATTAGCCCTTCCCCAATTTATTGTTCAACGACTACAGCTTCGGTATCGATGCGAGTGAACCGCCTGTTGCTATTGGCCGCTGCGGTCATATTTGCTAGCACTCATGTTGCTTCAGCGACCCTGAACGCGGATCAAACCAAAATGGTTTCGTCTCGCGAGGCCAGTACCGTCAGCAGGTTTCTGAGGAAGCACGACGCTTATAAGAAGCAAGACGATGACGACGAAGAGAGGGCATTCAACTTGGAAATGATTGGAAACTGGTTCAAGTTTGATAGCAAGAAGATCGATGACTTGGCCCCCAAGATGGAAATTGAAATGACAAACCTAAATAAGCTGGACAATGTGGTCGATGCGAAGAAACTCGACGACGTCACTGATCTCAAGAAGCTGGAGGGTAAGACCGCCGAACTCAGCACCAAAGAGATGGCGAAGACTTTTGCCGACATCTTTGCGAGTTGGAAGAGTAAGAAGACCAGTTTGGCACAGGCTCGCCTGGAGATGTGGAGGGGTGGTGTCACCGACGAAAAAGCCATCAACGCAGTCTTGGCCTGGTACACGATCTACGTCAAGCGCGTCGTGGATTAAGCTACATGTAGCTGTTCTGGCCTGGCTGACAGAACTGTACTTATTGAACGGAATAGAGCAACCTATTTTCACTGCCCGCTTGGTGTTGTTGACATGTTCAGAGTACGTAACTGCTCCATAACATCCAGCAGAACATCGTTCAAGATTGATGATTGGCAAAGTTTGAGTCGTGCAACTTCATCCGATTGGGACAGGAATATTGATGCAACTTCATCGGAGTCGGTGAAATGAAATGATTTACGCCCAGAGTATTGTACATGTGCTAGAATAAATGTTGCTAGTCGGTCGAATAGTGTACAGTAGTGTTCGCATACGTCGAGTCTCGATTGCAGATAATAGATGTCTTCATTTACCTCGGTGATCGGCAAGTTTACGAGTCCGTGCGTGTTGTCGTTGAATGAATGGTTCAAGGATACAAACTCAAAGACGTCTCGAATGCTTCTTGATACGCATGATTCGCCTAGAAGAATCCGTCAAATACGACGTTCCAGTTTTGTCGTTTGTGTTCGACTTGCGAAATGACTCTTGTGTGGTGTTTTTTTCATGAGACGTAAAAAAACAATTCATATGAAATGAAAAGAACAAAATGAAGACAAACATTGATACCATATTTTTGCTCAAAATTGGCATCGCTTGCTTGGCACTCAGAATTTACTACTTCGAAGTAAATGCTAACCACCTTCCATTTGCCTGTATAGCTAAACTGCCAGCATCAGGGGTTTGCAGTAATCCGCCAGCCAGTAAATGATAGTGCTGTAGTACCAGTACTATTACATGTACACAAGTCAACAGTAGTTTGAAAAAAATCCAAACTACTGCTACTATAGTAATCAGTAGTTCACCCTATCGCCCTGATAGTACTGTCATTTACTGCCGAGATCCAGAAGCGCACGACTGCAGGATAGATCACTGTCTCGGGTGCGTGGTGGTGTTACACTATTTGTGCCTTCCGAATTCACACAAATTCTATGAGCGCCAATCATCGAGGTGTCTACACGACGTAGCAGATGAGGAGCTGACGAAGTGGTACAACTGTACTGTGCAATGGGTGAACGTTGCGGTACAACAAGCTGCAGACGAGAAGCTTAACGCTGAAGATTTCACACGTCTGCTCCTCGTGCGTCAAAATGACAAGGTGTGCTGGAGTCTGCAAGGTCTGTTCAATGTTTGCCGCTGGTTTCGAGAGTCAGGATCAAAACTGTTCCCGTCCGTTTCCTCACTCGCCCGAGTTTGGCTTGGACGAGCGTCTTCAAACGCGTTCCAAGAGCGCGTCTTCTCTACCGGCGACTTCGTCATGAGTTCTCGCCGGATAACGAACGAGCAGAAATGCAAGTTCTGTTGAGCTTCGACACCCAGTAATTGACAGTACTGTAGTACTGCTACTGCAGTAGTTGAGACGTCTCAAACTAAATTGCTAAGCACTACAGTAGTTTAGGATGCTGAAATGGCAAACTACTGCCAGTAACAGAGAAAAAGTGCCAGTACTGCAAACCCCTGCCAGCATATACGAATAACACTACCGTAACCCAAGGTCGCTACATATATTTAGCATATGCTCCGCCAAGATATAGGAAAAATCTGCTAGAACTACTAAACGATCGTGGAAATTGTAGGCTTTGGATGAGGCATTCGGGATAAAAATACTACCGAATGCCACAATTGGATCGCCTCAAAAATAGGCATGGGTACAGGACAGGGGTTCCGAATAAATAATACTACGGGCAGTATATTACAATATTTCCGTAAAATAATTTATTGCGGGATTCTGCAAACCAAAATTCAATAACGTATTTTCAAATTGACTCAGAATAACTTTAATGTTGGGAATGCGTTTAGTTCTGAACGCAAACTATGAGTGGATACCATGTTTTAATAAAGCTGTAATAATTTACCACGCCTAGAGTGTGTTTCGTCCTAGTATGGGGTCCGCATTGTTGCTCTCCGCGCAAGTGACTTACCACACTATTGTGCTTAATATTGTGCTTGAAGTACGGAATAATTTATTCCCAGATAGCGCTGGGGTCCGCTCAATGATTTATTTCAAGAAGGGTTCACAATGACATTGCAGTAATATTATCGGAAGCCCTGGTACAGGACACTTTAAACCTTGGAGCAGCGAACGTTGCCCCCAAACGAAGGGCAGTTAGGAAACGGAAACGACGCCCCCCCCCTCACTTTCTGTCCTGACGGTGGGGTAGCTGCCAGCATGGCTCGAAATATATTCAGAATTTCCAAATTGAAGTATTCACGGAGACTTGCACACAACGTATCACTTCGCCAGCGGAAGTCATCTATTGTGATGACTCAGTTTTCAGCAATTTGGCTACAATACATCGCGTCAAAAACGGCTTAAGAGCGGGGGGGGGGGGTAACCATGCAACAGCCATCCAAGTTGAAGTTGTCAGCCGGCTGCTGTTGCGGCGATGCCATTCTCCGTCATTGTTTAGAGTGCATGTATCGAAGGGACGTGAAACAACGAAAGACTCACAAGGCCCCCAAGTAAATTACGTCAACGAAGACGTTATCCTCGCTTATTCTGACTTGTAACTGGCATACCATTTCCGCAAGGGCAGCGGCACCACGACAGCCTTCGCGTGGGTTGGACTCGGTGTAACTTGTGGGCACCCGCTTGTGGCGTTGAACAGCACTGCAAACTCGTCCTCCGGGGGGAACTGCTGCCGTGACTCTGGAATACAAACACGCAGTCCGAAGTCCTCCCCTTCGCTCTCAACGAGCCAGCAGCGAGAGGCGTCCGTCTCACTCAAGTCGTAGTCGTAGTCATCCTCTTCCTCCGAAACGGTGTAGTTCGTCCCGCCAAAAACGACGTTAACTTCACTCTTGTCGTCGGGTCCATCGGACGTCCACTTGGCAGTGGACAAGACCTTGTCGAGCTCATTGAGAGACGTTGTACGGCTCGACGTCAAGCAGTCGTTCGTGACGATGCTGTCCCCGTATCCCAGTGAAGTCACGGTCCACTTGTAGCCCCTCCCATTCTGCAAGGCGACGAACTGTCGGGTTGGCAGCGCCACACCCGATTCAATCGTTACCACGGCGTCGAACGGCAGCCATGTGTCACTGCCATTCCGCGGGAATAGCAGGCCGCTCAAGCTCGTGTTGCTGCTGCCACCTTCGACGTAGAGCTCGCTTGTGTTGCGCATTTGCTTCAGCCACGCGACCAGTTTGTTTTCAGGGCCGGTGAGGCTTCGTCCACTCATCAATGCTGCGTGACTCGAGACGAACCGGTCTCCTTCATCAACCACAACGCCTTGGTGACGCGGGTCGCCACGGTCCAGCGCGAGCACGAGCCCAACAGCGACCAGAATCAAGCCCGCCAGCACCACCAACGGTGTCCAGGGGTGTCGCTTGTGCAGCGGGCTCTTCTCCGCTGCTTCAGCCACATCTTCGCGGTCGTACGTCGAGTCGAGCGACACCGTGCTCAGCGGCGCCACCCTCTTCTGCTGCTCGCTCTCGCCCTCCATTTTTGCAAGTGAGAGCCAACGGCAAAGTCTTACGACTTACGGAGAAGAAGGAGGGCGTACGACAGCATCGCCGCCTCCCAGGCGAAAAAGCGCTGGAACATGGCACGATTCCCAACTGTCATGCCCAGTGTCTTCATGAAACACAAGAATTACTGCGAAAAAGCAAACCATGGTAAAATACATGTAAAGCGCAGCTTCAGGCACATGACGCTCGATTTGAGTTCTGAGCTTGGCCATCATCGCTGTTGAAGCAGACGAGCTCATCTTGAAAACTGCATTTTGCACGCACGATCTGCCTACACTACACTGCACCTACGTCCCTTGCTCTTGTCCTGCGTGTCATCTCTCTGAACGTCCTCATGAATCCTCGCGCTTCACGCGCTTCCGGCAAGCGCCGGTGTGTGGACCCGGGCATCGTATCGGCTGGACCGAGCAGAGCTCACCTGAGGTCATCGGCGCTTCAAGATACTCGCAGCGAGCCAGCCCTTCAAACGGTTGGTCCGCATCGATAGTGGAGCTGGACAGCACGTTTAGCTCGAGCGCAGCGTGCTTGCCCCGAACCACCAGCCACTGGCCGTCACCGCCGCTGCCGCTTGCTGCAGTGCTTGAAACCGGGATGTCGTTCTGCGCGCGCAGCCTCGCTCGAAGCCAGTCCTCGGCGCACGCCACGAAGGGCATGCTGTCAAACGTGAACTGCAGCGGCTTGCAGTGGACCTTGAACGCCGTGTAGACGAGCGGCCGGAACGCGGTGTGCACTGCATCCACCAGCGTGTGCAGCGGTGGAAGGTCCTGCGTCGTCAAGCACGTTGCGTTTGCGCCGCTTGTGTGAAGCGGCCGGCGGTACCCTCGGTGGTTCATCAGCACATACTCCTCGGTCTTGGTTCGAGACGCCACCACCATGCGTCCATCGAAATGAAGCCTGTGCGAGCACTCCGAGAGACGAGGCCGCAGTCGGCCCGTCACGTTGAGTGGGTCAGCGGGACTCATATTCGTGTGCAGGGAGAGGTTGAACTCGATTGTCGACGCGTTCTTCACTGCCATGAAAACGGCACCAGCCTGACGCCGCGCGGTCGACATGGAAGTCGCAGCCACCCACAGACACATGACCACATTGATGAACACGAACACCGCAAGGCCGAGGCAGACCGAGTCGCGCGCCGTCCAGCGAGGCTTCTGGAGGGTGGACAGCACCTCCATTGCCTCAACTAGAAATTACTGAGGCACAGCAGACACACAGCGAAGCTAACTGGCGGATCGAACAACACGCTTTTCCCAATGTACAACACGCCTCCTATTTAATACCAAACCTCCGTCTCACACACAGCTAGCTACAACTCATAAAATAACTGGGCAAACTCCAGCGAAGGGATCCGTTCAGCCTTTGGTTGGGACCAGTCGGTAGACTACTCAACTGTACAGTTGGTGGAGTCTGCGACGAAGCCCCGTTGCCTCACGTCACCCATATCTGCACCCGTCCCACCCACTCCTACCGCTGAACTCTTACAGAGTGATCAGCGGCCCGACGACCAGGTTCTCCCACCTCAGCGCTAGAACCAGCACCTCGCGCATCCAAAAGGCGGCGTCCGATGAATTGGCCGAGCCTAGCGAGCCGCCGTACTCGACCTCGAATCCGCGGATCGGCTCGCCCTCCACCTCCGGCAGTGTGGTGAACTTCCACCAGATGAAGGCCTTGGACCAAATCACGCACTGCGACGGCGGCGTGGTCGTTCCGCCCATCATGAGGTGCAGGTCGTCCGCGTCCTCGGGGTTCATATCCCGGATGCACACGAGGTGTCCGTCCGGTGTCTTGGTGCGGAACAGCAGGTAGATGGTGTGGTGTACCCACCCGTCGATCGTGTGCTTGATCTTGCGGCGCACCACCACCACGTCGTTCTCGAAGCGCTGCAGCACCTCGACCTTGACTTCGAGACTGTGGCCGAAGTAGCGCGTCACCTGGTCCTGCACCGCGCGCATCTCCCAGCTGCGGGCTGCCAGGTCCTCGCTGCAGTCCTTGGCGAACTTCTTGTGGAACATGAAGTTCACGTTGTTGCCCACGAGCTTGCGCTTCTCGCGCCAGCCGCAGATCTCCAGGCCACTGGAGACAAAGTCCTCGCTGTTGGAGAAGGCCTCGATCTCCAGGAACGAGTCGCGCATTATGCGCAGGCACATGGCCTCCTCCATGGGGCGCCACGAGCGCGGCGTCTGCAGGTCGAACAGCTCCTCGGCGACCGAGTCGGCCGTCGTCTCTCTCTGTTAAGGACAACAATCAACACAGCAGTCAGGAGTCGGTCCTTCCGATTTGCAGAGAGGCGCCTGAGTTCCTCGGCGAGAGGAGACAGAGGCGGGCAGGACATGAAACGTACGTGGTCGTACTCGAGCTGCAGCATCGAGTGGAAGAAGCGGTGGTCGTCCAGGGCCTTCCGCAGGTTGTAGTTGTGGTTGGTCAAGTGCTGCGCCTCGATGGTGAGGTCCGAGATCTTCTGGCGCATGGGGCTCTCGCTCTTGACGCCCTCGCACAGCTCGCGGATGCGGCTCTCCATGGCCGCCACGGTCTCCTTCATGGTCATCATCGTGTGCTGCGCAATGTCAAACAGGCCAAGAGACACACCACCGCAACAAAGAACGTCAGTCCAACGCGTGCTGACTCAGCCTGACACCGGAATCTACCGGCTCACCTCTCGCTTGTGGCGGCTGCGGCGCTCGTAGCTGCGTAGTCGGGCCTTGGCCTCGGACGGCGCCGGGCGCGTGGGCTTCTTCTCCTTGCTCTTGGCGGACGGTTTGC
>JAHQIV010001515.1:0-11386 GCA_030463285.1 Phytophthora europaea
ATGTCCGACATGATATGGGTGCTACACGTTACAAAATGGTATGGTTAGAAACGTGTTGTAGCCATTCCATGTTCTGATAGAGACGTACCGAGGTTTGATAAACCGCTTACTAGTCGGCAGCAGGGTCTCCTTTGTGCGCTTGTCGTAGACGACCCGACCGAACCACCGGCCTGTGCCTCGCTCCACGCCACCGACGAGCCAGAACTCTTCGTAGTGGCGTCCGCGGTTGTACTTGCGCTTCTTTGCCAGACTTGTCTCGTCAATCTCAACGCCTTGGCCGTCTTCGCCAATCAAGAGCAACATTCCCGCAACATTAGGTCAACATAACGATTTGGTGTACGACACATAGCTGACATAGCTGCAACTTTTACTCGTGATTTTTAGCTGCTCCTTCGAACACGTGGAGCGGCAGTAAGCGAAGTACTCGTGAGCGGTGCGCACAGAGGTACCTGCCAGCTCTGCTGCGTGATCGTGAGGCAGCCGCATGCACCATGCGAGGAGCAGCCGCACCGCGCTGCAAAGCTTGATCTTGGCTTCGTTGAAGAACGAGTTGGTCAACAACCCGCGGGAGACTTCCTTCCCGCTCGCATGCTGCGTACGGTGACAGCACCGCCAGCGCTTGCGCGTGGGAGCGAGTCGCATGGAGCCGTCGCACTGGGCTCAAAGCTTCTCCTTGTCGATCAGCCCCACCGACATGCACCACTTAACGCAGAGAGCCTCGTCGCAGGTGACCTCCATCACCTTGTTCATTGCGAAGAGGCCCTCGTCTTCCACATGGTACATATACGGAGAGGGGGAGGCCATGGCAGTAGGGGAGATCGGGGTGGGAGCTTAGGTATGCGCGCGCGAATTCGTAAATGAGGCTAGCCGTAAATGGTAGTGTTTTTTTGTGTGGTGGCACCTGTGTGGCTGCCTTGTAAAAGCGGGCTCAAAATGTACGCGTCATACTCAAACCGAGATGGGGTTTTTTTCGCGCGCAGGTGGTTTGCGCGCGAAAGCGGGCTTGTTTTGTCTAGAGACTGGCAGTACGCCGAACTTCTAGCGGTTTATGTGGCGTCATGTTACTCTTTAGAAATATTCCAGATTTAGTTTTGGTATTTCAGATTTAGAAAGCGGGCCTGTTCTTCAGGAGAGCCCTTCAGTATAGCTGTACTGCAGTACAGGGATTGTGAAATGATTTGATGTAAAAAAAATTGAATTTAATAGATTGAATTTGAAAGGTTGTCCGAATGTCCGAACTTTTATATCATTGAAGTGTCCGAGTCAAAATACAAAAGTAACCGATTCAAAATGATCTCCCAGGAATGGCTGCCTCACGCAATAAAGACCCCGTTGGCGCGCAAGTGAACTCGGAGGTGCATGGTGACCTCTTCGTGGTGCGAAAGGAATGGGAAGTCGCCCCCATTCTTCAACATCGCCTGGACTCACAGTGCACCCAAAGTTTTGTTGACGTCAGTATTTTTTAGTGTGGGCGAGGATGCAACTTTGAGCTATTTCGTAGAAGTACCTGTTTGGCGCGTGGGTAGCGGCAACCGATCTGATCTTTGAGGCTATCTGGGAGACTGGTACCCTCGTAGCTCTGCGTGGTCAAAATAAGTCAGCGTGGGCATTCCGGCTAAATAAATACCTGCTTGAATGAATTGCACTTACGTCAATGAAAGTGATTTTTTCATCAGGGAGGAAGATTTTCCAGCTCTTAGGATCGCAGGACAAGCAGTTGAGGGTCAAACGCGACGCGATCTCCTGTTGGGATAGCGTTTCTAGCTATGAACTCCAAGAAAACATCCAAAGAAATGCATTGAATCAAACCTCTGAATGCCATTCCACTGTGTAGCCATGAACGAGCACGCACGCACCTGATCCATCATGTATTCGATCGCTTGGTTCTGTGCGTCTAAGCGAGGAGTCGGTTTCGGGAAGCGCTCGAGAATGTATCTAATATCAACAAACCAAACCACAAAGTCTTACTCCAGCTTTTGTCTGCGTCCGATGCGCAGCTACCAACACATAAGCTTTATCCCCTTACTTTCTCACATAGAAGTCTGGCATGTACGGAAGTCTGTACTTATAGTAGGTGATAGCAAGTTCATCAGCTTAAATTACGACCCAGTATGTGGATAATTAGCAGACACTTACATTTTGATGCACGGGGCGTTCGCGCCGTACACTCGAGTATCGCAAAATCCTTGCGTCATGACCAAGGACGCTACTCGTTGAGGGTAGAGAGACATATACCGCTACGATGAATTCGTAAGATTACATGATACCGGTACCCAAATGACACGTTTGTATAACAATCTCACCTGTATCAAGTACGCGCCCAGCGACACAGCGTACACGTGGATCTATAATACCACGCCCCACAAACTCTTATCAAATCATCATACCCTTTAGACTGTCCGTCAGCGTTCTAGGTAGGATACCTCAGACAGGTTCGTCGCGTTGAGAAATCTGTCGAAGCTGTGAATCCACTCCTCATGCGTCCAAACAACTGGGTGCTGAATCTGTATACCAGTGGCAGGCAACGCAACACGTAAGTAAAAATCATTTTACAATGATAAAAAAACTCTCACCGCTAGAACGCGGTACCCTTTCGCGCCGAGCTCTTGCAATTGCAAATGAAAGCATCGCGCGACGCCGCTCGTCCCGGGAAGACACACCAACGGCGCCCGGCCAGCGTTCGCATCACTCAGCCTGCCCGAGTCGTAGTACTCCCACGTGTTGCCGTCGTACGTGGTGACACGCTGGCGCGCTGTCTGCTGCAAGAACTCTTGCTCACTGCGCCTCAGAGGCGACAGCTCCGTCGTCTTCATACGGATCGAACGTCGATGCAAATCAAGAATGGTATCTTCGAGCAGGGGGTCGCGATCAAAATAATTCGAAGACTTTAATAAGAGACGACACTAGTCCCTATGAACGGGATGTCATTCATAATGTAGCACATCCAGTTCGCAGAGGCCCAAACAAAACTTATAGGTCTGGGCTGCTTGTCAGCGTTAACGTCAGTCTGTATTTTACTTTAAAAAGTAGTATTTTGGATACTTTGGTAAATTGCCTTTGGTAATGATTCACTACCGCTGGACAGAAACAACCCTACATGTACATTCCTCGTTTTTCCTTATTGAGCTCAGCGTGTGGACTAGCCAACAAAATGGAGCAGCGCATGGTGGACCCGAGACTGTTGAAGACGGTCAAGTACCTCGAGACGTGGCGCGTGCTATCGAGGGCGAGCAAGCGCTGGTGAAGAAGCTCTCCGCAGCGCTGTGAGCGCGCCGCGCTCACAGCGCTTGACTCGGAGGAAACTCTGATGGAGGCGACCATAGCCACATTGGACTCGTTCACGACGGAGATGAGATCGGTGGGGATGACGGCGAGGAATGTCGCACTGGCGGAGACGATGGCGCGTCGACTGACAGCGGGGAAGAGGGCGTTGGTGGCGGCGGAGAGGGCGGTGGTCGACGCGCAAATGAAGGTGGACGCGGTGGATCCAATCTGCTTCCAGTTGTGCGCGCTGGTAGCGCGGCTGTTGCCCCAACTGCCTGTTGGGCAGTGGCTTAATGGTGATTGCAGACCTGCACCAGAAGCAAGCCGGCGTCGTGGAAAGCATCCAAGAGATGCGAGCTGCACTGACGCTAATGGAGGGCCTCACCGTGGAGGCTCGAGCCATGACTTTCGGTCCGTAATGCTGTGGAGGAGTATTCCGCAGGTCCACATTCTGCGCTATTGCCACCGATTTTGGGGGCAGAATACAAGAAACTCGACCAGCTATCAAACAATATTTTTGCTGTCGAAGTTCTTTACAGTGGTTGGAAGGATATATTTCGCCTTTAAAACATTCCAGCACTTTCTCCAAAGTCAAGTATACGTTGCCGCATACTACTTCGAAGTATAAAAATAGGAAACAGGCAAATACTGGACCGATTCCCGTAGGATCTGTCGCGGCCATTTTGTACAGATTTCGTACAGATTTGCATAAAACGGTCACTTCTAGACAACTCGAGTCCGCCGTTTTCTGTCGGAGGGTACCTCCCCCCTCCGACAGATTTCTAGATGTGTAGATGGCATGGCTAGAATGGTGAACATCACTCTAACTCCCTCACTCAAAGGTTGCTGGACGCGGACGATGAAGACGAGCTCGTCGACGAGTCTACCAGCGCTGCCGTCGCAATGGCGGCGCAGGGCGAGGCCATCCGCAAGCGGCGGCAGCGAGGCAGAAGCAGTTTGACGAGGGCGGATTTGCCACGGAGCCCGCGCCACGTGGTAAATACGCCCTCGTCAGACTGCTTCTGTCTCAGAAATCACGCTGCGTTTGTCGAAGATGGCCTCGCCCTCCACTATGGCCCTTTTGGAGAATTATTTGGCAAGTTCCAACCGCTATCGGATAGAGCACGGGTGGCGGGGCAGCAAGTCTTCCCACTCGGTGCCACCGGCATGAGGACGTGGCGTTATCGGCTTTGAGCGTGTCTGTGGTGCGTATATCACGGCCTCGACTGCCGCAAGACTCTAATTGTACAAATGGCGGACCCGATCCCATTCGTTCGAGCCACGTGATTCTTCGATGATAGTTAGCAGCGCCATAGTATCGAAATCTCTGTAGCCTCGCGGTCCTGTGGGCCCGCCGCGCTTGCTTGCAGGCGCCATGATCGCTGCTGAGTGGTGGGGCTTGCCAGGGAGGGCAATTGACGTGCGTGGGTGAGGGTCACTTCAACTTCAAAGTGGCTCCTCGGATCTGTACCGAATCTAGATATTTAGGCAGCAAGTGGCCTGCGGGCTGTGCGAGATCTGTACACGATTTTTTAGACACGAAATCTGTACGAAAATAGACCACGGGAATCGGTCCACTATAGTATGGACACCAGCAGCTCGAGGTTGAACACAACTGTCGCGCTACTGGCTGCCTTCCTAGCAAGAAGAGATCCTACGAAGTGGTGGTCATGGTGATATGATGCATTACGGAGAGTGTTGTTTGGTTGTCGTTCCAGGAATTTGACCGAAGCTCCTGCTAGCTCTTCATTATCGAATTTGCCAGCGTCATCACTCGTCATCTCCACCTTCTCGTCATGTCATACCCGTCAGCAGAGCTATCAGCGGCGATGCAGCAGCAAATGGTCACCGTCAATTCGGCGGAGGTGGCGCTAGGAAACACGATTTTTCGGGTCATAGAGGCTTGCAAAAGTGCGGCGGAGGCGGCGCAACGCATTTACGAGGTTATTGACCCCGTAAATCGTGGCGTGGACGCGATATCGGCGAGCGTGGGGCATGATCAGTTCAACTATTGGATCGATACGGCGACCTTCACCCACTTAACCAACTCGACGGATGCCATGCAAGCTGCGCTTGATAACGCGGAGACTGAGCTACTGGAGGCAAAGCAACTATTTCTTCGACTGGCTACACTGACGCAGTCCAGTTTACCAGCGCATGATCGCATCAGAGTGGTCAACTTGTTGGAGACTGCACGGATGGCCATAAGAGAACTTTGGGACCAGACCAAAATGCAGCAGGAGGACATCAACGCTATTCAGGCGATACTGAGCCACGCCGAAATGGCAGTTTGGCTTTGAGCTCGATCATGACCAGCAAGCGGGACTTGAGAAAATAGTGGGCGATCAGAGTTAGCAGGATTCGGTAGTCGGCTAGAGCATATAAGCACACAGGTTTTATTTTATGTTGCCGTAGTGACGAATTACGAAATTGAAGTTGATGGAATATCATTTTTGTCTTGCCATTACTGTATACTGAAGCTGAAAAAAGTGAAAAATGATGCCGGCGACAACAACTTCTTGCAGCTTTTAAGACCAACTTCCAGCTAAATGCACCCCCCCCCCAAGTGCTTCGGCATAATGGGGAAATCGATGCTCACACCCGGGATGCCCAAAACTTGGTAAATCTGGGGGCAAGCAGCTCTGAAGCGATCTGCATCACGATACCTGGTGACGTTATGGACGCGGCACAAACTCCAAACACGAATTCTTATGCGTAATTTCTCCTTCATGTTGCTGACCGCGAGAAGCGCATTCCATTCCACAGTCGAAGCCGTCGAAATGGCTTTGGGCTTTTTATTCAAGTTAGCGGGAAACGCCCGTGTACTTTCGCAGTGCTTGGCTCGTTGGAATGGTCGGCGCTGGGTCGAGTAATTTCAAATGCACCAGGCCAGTGCATTTCTTGTATCGAGATCAGCTCGATCATCTTTCGTACCCACACCAGCAAAAGAGACCACGCCTGACGACTATCCCCTGTGATCCGTCAATGCTGCAGTGAACCTACAGTAACGGATAGATCAGATCATTGTCAATGATCACTTCAATCTTTGGCCTTTGATCACATCACGCAATCTCCACAGCCGAACGTGAAATGTATTTTCCGAGCTTTTGAGGCAGTCAATACAACTTCAACATTTTTCATATTCGTAGCAATAACCTAAATGATGCCCGAGGTGAGGCCGTAATTTTTCTTTGTCGACGGAGTCTTCGGCCTTGCCGAGATGTGGCGTTGTACTGCAGTGGCCTCTGAGAAGCTCTTGGAGAGATCGATTGCCAGTCCGAGCGGCACAACGTTCTTGGCTTCTTCCATGAGGAAGATGACGGTGCTAAAGGACGGTCGTTGCATCGGGTTGGGGTCCCAGCACGCTTTCATGATCCGGTGCAGGATCTCGGGAATGTGAGGAAGGAGCTCGGGGCGAAGATCCTCGTGCGCCACGAGGTAGGCCAGGTTGATGGCGTCCTTGTCCAGATACGGCTTCTTGAAGCAAAAGAGCTCCCTGGTGGAACGGTAAACACGTTAGAACGACCATCATCATCAGATCAGTGATGAGGCTGCGCACCATAGCACAATGCCGTACGAGTAGACATCGATCTTTTCCGAATAGTCCTCGCCACGGAACACTTCCGGCGCTAACCATCGCGGAGTACCGCACATGGTCTGTGCGTTGGAATTTTTGTCGAGGCTGCGTGAGAGGCCGAAATCACTTAACTTGCACCGAAAGTCTTCAGTAATCAGTAAATTCTCCCCCTACGAACGTAAAACAACCCGGAGTTAGTCCGTGGATATGGAACACGACTGCATTATTTTTTCCTACCTTGATATCGCGGTGGAGTACGGAAGGATTGAGTGAGTGAAGGTAGGCGCACGCCTTGGCACAGTCCATCGCGATTTCAAGAGTGAGGCCCCACGTAATGTTGAGCTGCTTACTGCGGGCGAGTTGCAGAAGATCTGCCAGTGACCCAGCGCAAAGTTCAGTAAGAAGACACAGTGTCGGTGGCTCCAACACGGCGCCAAGGAACTGAACGATGCTCGGGTGCTGCAAAATAGAGAGAATGGACAGTTCATTCTTGAAATCTTGTACGGTCTTGGCAGAGTAACGCTGTGCAAGTAGTCGTTTGAGTGCGATGTGTTTGCCCTTGTAGAACGCTTTGTACACCACGCCAAAGGTGCCCGTGCCAATCTGACTTTCGATCTCGATTTCGTCGAAAGGCACTTTAAGTCCGAAGAAAAGTGAATTGTCGATCCGCCGCGAGTCGGTGATAGGATTCATTCGATGTTTCTTCTTCGACAACGCAACGTAGACGAGAGTGCCAGCCTGTGTAGTCGCCTGGAAATGGTGCGTCAGTGGCGACACCGTCACGGGTTCGCGTGAGATCATGCCACCCATGACATCAAGCTCGCTACTCTTCAACCTGAATGGGATTGCAGCTGCCAGCAACAAAACAGCAGACGGGGGAAGAGTGAGCAGGAGCAAAGGAGTCGAGTCCCAGAGTCGTGACCAGCCAGCCAAATCAACTGCGCAGTGTTGTGTGTGTGAATGATCTATTTTCACTCGTGCGTATTTTCATCCTGCGGAAACTGTCGAAGACGACCTTATCGACCGACAACAATGTATCACACCGATAGGCATGATACAGCAACGCTGAAATATGAACGCTGAATTTGTTTTTCACTTCAACTATGGTGTTCACCACATCAATTTTCCCCCACAGACGGAACACAACGTCAGTCCGAAAAATCAATGCGACGCTGGACGACGCCGCTGCTGGGCGCTCTCGCTGTCTGTAGCGGCGTTGCTGCGAGCCCCGCGACACTTGCGCTGTGGCCCCAACATCTCAATACAGAGCTCTCGGTCTCCCACTCTGCAGGTGCGTTTGTACCGCATTGTATTTCTGCGAGAAGATCGTTTGTGCCAACAGCTACCTACGCCTCCTCCAGCTGACCAGATCATTGTCGAGGCTTCCTACGGCGGAGCTCTGGGGACCTTCGACACGAAGATCGACGCGCAGTCGGAGGTTTATAAATTACCGGTTTACTTACCGTAGTGTACTACTGAAGTGCTTGTTATTTACCAAGTATACATGTACTGTGTCGTGCGGACAGGTGCAACTCGACCCCCTTATCGATGCAATCGAGGTAGAAATCGACGCTTGTAGGGTGAATGAATGGTAGTTTGTTATCGCTGATTGTTATATATTTTTTTGGTTTGGTGGTAGATCACGTGGGTTCCAGCTTCGGACGCACAGAGTTCCGTGTTTGATCGGTTCGTGGCGAACTCGCCACGGTTCGACAGAGTGCATACCGAGGGTATTCATCTGCAAGCCAAACTGAGAGAAGACGCTTTTTGGGGCGATGTGAATGAGACGCAGCACAAACGGATTGAAGACAATGTCCACAGAGTTTTACAGAATGTTCTCCCTACGCTTGAAATCCTTCCTGATCTGTCGAAAGGTGGGGTTTGGTTTGGTATTGTGATGAGGGTTCGTATCTGCGGCTCGTTGGGGGCTCATATTTATTGTGTGCAAACTTGTAGGGTTTCTGGCGAGGTCTTTGTGCGATTACCATGCGTGGAAGACTAGTAACCCGCTGCAGGAGACGCTTCGTGAGCCTACTGCGGGATCACCGAGGCTCTGCTACTTGTCATCTTTCCCTTTCGCGCCGAAGAATGATCGCGCTTCGTTTTACAGCAGGATTGTTCGTGGATTGCAGGGTAGTTACTTTGATTCTCAAAGTTCGAAGGCGGAACGAGTTATGATTCATGCGAAACGAGGATTCAGTTTGATTCAGCGTGAAAATCGGTTTGCTGCGGTGACGATTGGCCATAAGTCGGCTTCTTCACCGACTATTGAGGTCGAGTATTTGGAAGCATGGATCGCAGAAAAGTTGGATGCAGAGGAATCTTGGAAAGCTGTTCTTCCAGTTGGGAAGATTGAGGGCAGCCTGTTTCTTGTGGCATCGATGAAGCAAGACGCTGACCTCTACAAGCTCGAGTACGTTCAGCTTCAACATGAAAGCAAGCTGTCTGAGTCTCTGTCTGTCGTGGATATCCAAGTGCCAGATGTAGCAGCAACAGCATCGGTACAGGCAACAATCGCTGGAGAGGGTTTCCACCGTCGATACGTTATGGATGTGAAGACCACGGAGCACGAGTTGTGCGGCAAACATTCTGAGGGCCAAGTGATTCTTTTGCGCATCCCATTATCCAGCACTGCTTATCTTGACTTGGACGAGATTCGAGTACGTTCAAACCAGAGCAAATTCACGTTGTGCTACTGGTAGGTCCTAACACATTCGCTTTGACACGCAGAGGATGGAGCGCTTTGGCGAGTTGAAACTTTTGTCCTTCACGAAGCACATTGAGATCGAGCGGCCGTCTCCAGTTTCGTCGCAGCATGTTGTCGGCCTCGAGTTTGCCATGTACGGTTCAAAGTTATATCTAGTGCACTGATTGGGGTGATGAAGTTCTCATGAAATGTATGTATTTTGCCAGGCCATTAACCAACCAAGTGCACCTGGAGTATCCGATCCATTTTCGATACCAAGCCCCGTCAGAAAGTGACCTCTATCGCCAAGCCTCTGTTATCGCTCCTGATGTCCTTTTATTCTGCCGAGGTGGAAAGCGATCTCCTGTAAGAACCCCAACGCAAACAGCAGACGATGCTGTGAGAAACTACCTTCAGGTGATTCGTCAATTCTCGCTACGTAGGCAACCGCATTGTTACTGATAGTACTGTGTGATCATGACCAACAGGCTTGGGGATTAGCAGGCTACCCAGATGAGACACAGTCAAGTAGGGATGGCCACTGGATTCGGCTGGCAACAGCTTCCCCTCTTCCAGTGACGGAGGTATTCACACCTGTGGGCTACCTGCCATCAGGTGGGCTTGTGAGCTCGGTGACCCTGTTGTTTGCTAGCATGGGTGCAGCCCTCCTTCTTTGGGTTTCCGCTGGCGTTGCGAAGCGAGCTCAGAGCCCCTCAACGGCAAGTTGGAAAGGTAAAGCTGAGTAAGCCGACAGTCCCGAGAAACATCGAGCTCACTTGGTGACATCTTGAAACAACCGCGTTTTTTGCCTTACATATACCGTTGTTATACCTGCCGCGCTTTTGTTTCCTCGACGAGAAAATCAGTTGTGCCTCAATACATAAGCTCTCCGACTAGGGAGTCCCAGCAGCCTCCTGCTTTGTTAGTTTTTGTTGTTGTTCAGCTGCTGTAGTTTTCCTCCGTCAGCAGCCTCAACGTCAGGGTAGCATGATCCAGCACTGTAACAGTGTAGTGATGCATCCGTCGCGTCTGCAAGTCCCTCGTAATGGGAGTCGGGGGGAAAGACCCAGGCGTGACTGCCCCCACACAGTAATTCATGTCCCGATCATCGTCCCCGCCAAGGGTGACGGTGGCCCGAAAGAGGTTGGCCGGCACATTCGAGTGCATCATCTTGGCCATGCGGCGCGTCATCTCGGACGGGATGTTGGCGTCCTGCTCCAAGTACTCCACCGCCCAACCCGGTTCGAACTCGTCGTCGCTGTCTTCAGCGCCAGTCAAACTGCTGTCCGACTCGTCCTCCTGGTCGCGTGTTCTGTGGTATTGATGCCGCGTGCTGTGTCTGTGGCTCGAGTCCATGGGGTCAACCGGCGACGTGCATGGCGTCTGGGTGCGTCCTTTGTCCGACGGCTCGGCCGCGAAGAGCCGCTGGATGCCGAGGAAAAGCTGCTGGTAGAAGCGCTTGATCACGTGCTGCTCCTGTTCCTCCTGCTGATGATCCTCAGCACCGGCATCGTTGCGGCGATGCCGGCACTGGTGCCGGTGCCGGTGGTGCAGTGTCTGCTGCCTCCTGTAGGACGCCTCCTCGAGCTCCTTAGCCACGAGCGAGCGCCAGAACTCAGTGAACTGCGCGTCTGAGAGCGAGATGACCGAGTCGGCCACGCGGTCCAGCGAGTCCACCGCCGCCACCGGCAGCTGCGTCTGGAGCTGCACGTACCATTGCAGGATGGACGACGCGCAGTACTTGGCGCAGTTCCTGTCCAGCTGGTAGAGGACGAAGGCCAGTGTGCGCAGCAGCGACTTCTCGACGGCTACGACGACCGACATGGCGCCCGACGCGCCGTCGTCGGCGGAGGCCGGTG
>JAHQIV010001516.1:0-11379 GCA_030463285.1 Phytophthora europaea
CAGCAGCCTTTGCGCGCAAGATCATCGGCCGCCTGGCCGCCTGGCCGCCGGCGCCGTGGCCTAGAAGTGGCTCAAGGATAAGTTCGGCACGTTCATCGTGTGCTGGGTGAGCTCCATCGGCACGGTCGACATGCCGCGCAAGCTGCTGAACGACCCGAAGAAGGCCGTCTACACACGCGAGGACGTGGACACCATCGGCTCCATCCGCATCCTGCGCGACCCTGCCAAGTGGACCAAGGAGGAGGACGCGGCCAAGCAGCTCGAGAGCGACAAGGCGTACGACGCCGAGTTCGTCAAAGCCGAGGACGACCTCGCCACGCCCGCGTACCTTGACACTGAGACGATCGTGTACAACCGCAAGGGTGACGTGGTGCCTGCGCCCGAAAACGTGGACGCATGACTCACGGATGATCTGATCCCCGTGCGCTGCCCGCACCCGCCGTCGGCTTGCCCCATGTCGACCGTTGTGCGCGCGATGAAGGTGGACGAGGATTCGACGGGTGGCGTGGCCACGAGCGTGATCCGCAACGCACCGGTGGGTCTGGGCGAGTCGTGCTTCGACAAGATGCAGGCGGTCCTTGCGCACGCCATGATGTCTATCACGGCCACCAAGGGCTTCGAGATCGGCTCGGGTTTCTCGAGCACCAGCAAGCGCGGCTCGGAGCACATCGACCCCTTCTGCGCGGGCTCGAACGCCGAGCACCCGGAGAAGCTAGGTGTGACCAAGAACGACGTTGCGGTGTGCTGGGCGGTATTACCAGCGGCACCGACATCTACTTCCTCATTTTTACTACACTTGTTATTAATAACGAACTGCGTATTCCCCCGGGTCGGTGGTAAGCAGTTGGCGTTATTGCATTTAGAAAGGTGCTATCGCATATATCGGTTGAAAAATATGTCGCTGCCTCGTGAGCTCCACGTTTGCACCGCCAATTTCGCTTCACTCATGGCGGGCATGGCGTCGGTAAAAAGATATAACCTCCTAGTAAGGGCAACTACTCCGGCCCACGCGCCGACCATTGCAGACCTTCGCTTCGCTTGCAAACGTAACGTACTGTGTGATCTGTCATGTAGACGGCGCAAGCAGTTGAACTAGAACCAGCCCATTCCACATTCCATTGTTGCTTGACACTTCTCAGATCTGACCAGCCTTAGAAGACCCCTTGTGGCTATGTATTCTCCTTTGGTCGACGCCAACCTTGGCGCTATCTCAGCCCCCGTGAAACCCTAGTATGGATATAACGCAGCGTATTAACGTTATATCGTGCTCAAAGCTTCTTCGTGCGAAGCACGACTTTGTTATTAGATATTCGGAAACTGGGACCTCCGGTGGGATGCCCCCCCCCCCTCTTAGCTCTGAAACTTAGCTTTGAAATAAATTTCAGAGAATTTGCTTCAGTGATAGTTCAGATCTACGATAGTTCGTAAGTTTATATTATTTTTATTGTGCTATTGTTTGTTATAGTTTGCATTTTTTATTTGACAATGTAAACGAATGAGCATATCCGGATTGATCCGACTTAAAACCGGTTTGAATCGGATAGGCCCACAACCGGATCAAACCAGATTTGAATCGGTTTGATCCGGTTGGCGGATAATTTCATTGGAAGAAAACTAAACCAATCGGGGCTCAATATTACTCTGTCAGCGTGATACGAAGATAACGACATGGAGAGGTAGAGCCGATCGACCCCTTCATCCGTTCTATCGGAGTTATCGGCCAGAAGCGCAAGCTTACTTGTGGCTGCCCACTATCTCAACCTTATTCGCTTTGTAAGGTCGTAGCGCGAGCGGTCGGCCTGTCCGGCGCTCTTTTAGGCGTGCGCCTCGGCGGGCGGCACCTTGATATCAAATGTAAACGTTTGTCAGGAACAAAATAAGAAACCGGAGTTGAAAACTAGCGCAGCTAATTGGCCATAATGATATATTTTTCATCCAATTACCTACGAATTTCTACTCTAGCAGTCGATAGTTTAATATGATGTATATCTGATTGCACTAAGCGTAGGAAGAACTTGTATAAATACATATCCGGACGCGTCCGTTTTAATCCGGTTTATAATCGGTTTCATTCGGATGCGCAGAAAGGGCGATTCGAAATCGGAGTGGTTACGGCAACCATAACTTATGGTTGCATTAGGCAATCTGCGACATGTATGGTTGCTTTAAGACGTTTTCAAATTCAGCGGGCGTAATTTACAAAAGGTAATTTTCAAAACTCCTCTTAGGTACGTAAATCGAAGTAAAATCCAAAATGCATTTAGTACGATCAAACAGAGCCGTTCATTTTAGAAAAAGCGGCCGAGGGACGACATCGCACGGAGCAGCGTGAAGCGGTCGGCAGTACGAAGGGAAGAACAAGTGGCGGGTAGGAAAGGAGAAGCATGGCGACAGTGCCTGGGTCCGCTTTGCACGGTAAGCATGGCTCTGCTGGCAGCTTGGTGAGAGGATCAATGCCTTATGATTTGTGTAAGTGCAAATTCTAGGACGGCGCCTGCAAAACAGCAAGGACGGTTTAAACTACATGCTGGCAACGCTTGGTATCGAGAAGGACGATGACAGTGATGAAGACTTCGTGCTGGAAGACGATGCAGACGGCCCGGTTGCGGAGGAAGAAAAGGAGAAGGCCATTGAAGCCGACACTGAATACAATCCGAAGGAAGGTAAGGTCTTCTTTATTTGAGCTTGGCGATACCTCATCCATTGATCGCGACTGCCAATTACTGGTATAATGTATCATTTAGTGCACAAAACCCCCCAAGCAGAGAAAGCTGCACCCCTCTGTCTTAGAGAAACGTAAGCTGAAAGCGCTGTTTGAGTCCTCGGTTGAAGATGTGGGCGATAATATTCGAGCTGCCGTCGGTTCCAACCCATGTCTCACGTACAAGCCTCGAAAGCGTGTGAGCAAGCATCTCAAAGAAATGCAGTCGATGGCCACGGACAGAGACGAGATTGAAAATGTTATGCCTCCATTCCCGTCGGGCGCGATCGAATCTTGGAAGAAGTTCGACATACTGTTCAAGAACTACAAGAGGAAGTACAACCTCAAGTATCGCATACGGAGTTCTGAAACTACGGCTTTATACAACAGGTATGAATTGTTGCTGCTATTTTTTAAATCAATATAATGGTGACGCTTTGGGTTTGCTGCAATATAAATCGCACAAAGTTAAATTGCCCGCCGATTTTAAGTGGACTCACAAGGTGCTCTGCTGCACACATGGCGTTTTGCAAGAATCTCGGTCGAAAGGCCATCGAAACCGTAAGGTTCGATACTGCGGCTGTCTAGCACGACTAACTCCCACGCTCACTCGGGTTCGGGGTAGCATACGCGATCGTGATACAAAATGAGGTAAGTGAAGAGAACTCATTGCTAGTTTGTTAAAAATACTCGTTAATTCGTTGGTATTTGAGTTGTCGAATCACACACACTCGCATGCAACCAGCCCTACTGAAGCCCCATCATACATGACAACGGAGACACTGCCACTTGATGACGAAGACCGAGAGGACGTGAAGACGCTGGCTGATGCCCGTATGAGCTCGTCACACATAGCCAACTTCCTGAATGACCGAATTGGTACGCACTTTGAATTTGAGCTAATGCTGGTGCGCGCTAAACCATTTAACGTGGTTCTTAAATTAATGTAGGATGCAAAGTGACACCACAGCAAACGCGAAATCTCATCCGCAGCATCACGGGCAACGATTCGGGTGAAGATCATATGAAGGATATGCTGCACGCCCTCCGCCAGCTTGATGGCTGTGATGTGCTCATTCTACAGGACCAAATGGATATCACTTGTGGTGTCGTCATGCAGACCAAGGTTCAGAAGATGATGTTTGAGCAGTGGGGTGAGACGCTAGCAATGGACTTCACGCATGGCACCAACAACCTTGGCTATCATTTGGGAATGTTTTGGTATAGCGACCCTATCATAAAGCGACCTTACTTATTGCAACCTTACTTACAGCAACCATAAGTACTAACCCGAGTTTCGCTGTCATGATGTCGTGTTGGGAGCTTGGTCGTCACTACATCTACGGGGAGAGGTTTCCCGGTTGTCGACTTCATATGCCTCAACGAGCAGGCTGTGACAATAGCGACGGTTTTGGATTACTTCAAAAAGAAGAATCCACTTTGGCGCGACATCCAAACTGTTGTCATTGATAAAGACTTCGTGGAGTGGCGGGTGCTCGAAGAGTGCTTCCCTGATGCTACAATTTTGCTCTGCCAGTTTCATGCCATCTCTTACTGGAAGAAAGTCATGAACCGGTCGACTTATTGGGTCAAGATCCACCAGCGGGAAAAGCTTCTCAGCTTGATGACAGGACTTCTGTACAGGTTGGTTGCTGTGCGAACAATACTTCGAGAGTCGACGTTATCTATACTGTGTTGTGTGAATTAGCCCGACGCAGTCAGCTTATGAAGCTGGGTACGAAGCCTTCGAAGGCTACTGCAAAACCAACAAAATGTAAGTTATCTTTGCCTATTTTGACAAAAACTGGAATTCCTGTCGTGGCATGTGGTTGAACTTTGCTCGTGGAAAGCATTTTACTGCGGGTAACACTACTACGAATCGCATCGAGTCGAACTGGAATCAGTTGAAAATGCTGCTTGGTCCGAAGACGAGAATCGACAAGACAATTGCCTGATTGCTTCAACATCAGATAACGATTGCACAGCAGATTGTTGCGGAGATTGGGAAACAACATTCTTCGTCATGGGTGCCTAAGACAGTTTCTCGATATTTGCGGGCGGTGGCCACCAGACTGTCATCAAATATGCTCGAAAAAGTGAAAAGGAATGGGAGCGGTATATGTCTCTGATTGACTCAGCATGTTGTGAGAAGGGATCAACTATTTCAGCTTGGAAAGTTTACAGTTCGAATCAAGCCTTTCTGTGTGACGATATAGATTGGGAATGCACGTGCTTGTTCTACACAAGCAACCACTTGCCCTGTCGTCATCTTATGTTTGCTGCGAGCAAAGGCCGTGGATTTGAGTTCCTTCCTCCCATTTCGATTGACGAAAGATGGAGTATCTACGAAGCATTGAAGATCAAAGAAAACCTGGCGTCTGCTGCCGATGCATTGCTACCTATCATACGCATGTCGAAGTTAAAGTTGCCGAAATTAAGGTTGCTGGATGACACTGATGATGATGAACCCAGCGCGTCGACATCCGAGCCACAGAAAAACAGGTTGCCTACGTTCGCCTACACCGCCATGAGCGCGCTAACATGGTTGTGCTTTCTTCTGCGGAAAAGTACTGCTACGCGAAAGCAATGCTCGAGCGGCTGATTCAGCATCTATGCAACTTGTCAAATGCTGACTTTTATCAAGAGCTCAACGCTTGGAAGGAGACTGTTGAAGCTGGGCTCAATAGGGTGGACTCTAAAGCTGCTAATGCTGTCGGAACGACCCATCCTGATGACGACGATATTTTAAGCGGTGAGGATCCGCTGGCGATTTTAGATCCGGCAGATGCGATGGGGACTGTCAAGCTAATGGATGCGCTAGAAACTACAAGTGACGGCTGCTCCACGGACATTAGTACCGATGATGATAACGAGGTTGTACCAACGAAGCCTGCTCGAGTAAATCCGGAACCGTCGCATCAGCAATTGTCGACTTCTGGTCAGTCTTTGAAGTCCGCTGAAAATGTAACCAACAGTACAGAAGATGCCGGTGACGAATCCCACTTGCGTTTGTCATCAGCAACTGCAAAACCCGTGTGCCAAGTCGACATCATCACGGTCCCAAAACCGAAGAGCCGAGGTAGAGCACGATCCAAAACCAAGCAGTAGCGCCAAACTAAAATTACACCTCGACCTGATCGGCTAGCCGTCCACAAATATCCAAGTGGTCTCTCTGTATCACTAGATCAGCTGGTAGGATGGGCAAGGAACACTGCAACTATGAAGTACGTCATTGAAATGATGGAGTTCTACCCAGTTCAGCTAGAAGACGCTTATTTACGAGCACGGACAATCGAGTGTCGGTGGGAAGCCGTCCCGGCAACAGAGTTCACTCATAAATTTGTCATTCCGATCGATCTCACGCGATCGATGCAAGCTGCGATATCAAATGCGAGGCAGGAGCAGCGCAACCCGGACGAGCTAGATGCGAGGGTAAAGAAGCAAGGTATCGTCCTTGACCTCGTCGCGTCGATCGATCCAAAGCTCTGGAAGTTCAGCAGGTAAGGTTGCTTTAACGTTGTGGTTGCTTTAACGTTATGGTTACTTTAACGTTATGGTTGTTGTGGTTGCCAATTGATTTAGTCAATACGTGCATTCTTTGATCGGCTTTTACAGTATCAAGTCCAAGGCCAGAGCATGGTTTGATAACCGAAAGTGGCTGGAACAAGATTGGCACAAGGCCAAGTCGGACGTAGCTATCTTTGCAGCGGAGACGAAGACGTATGGCATGTCGGCCGACAGCATGTGCAATCGTCATCGGGGCCTTGGCAACGTGATCATATCCAAGTTCACGTCTAGCAGACTGCGCACCGAATTTGTGACGATGACTGGCGGTGGGCTGATCAGCTTTGGCAACATTGTGGGTGGAATCTGCAGAAGTGGCTAAATGATAGCCCCAACGATTTCGGCTTAGAAATTATTGCAGCTTCGTTGGGAATATTGCAACGGGCTGTCATCACTTACATGGGCGGTAGGATGGCCAGCGACGCCAAAGGAACCACTCGGAAACATCAAGTTTGTCGTCCATCCAGTGAACTTAAACGCAAGCCACTGGGGCATCATTATCGTTCGCCTAAGCTGGAAGGCGACACCGAGGACGATTCTGCGTGTGCATGTTTACATGTACGAGCCTCTTATTGATGACGCGTACCACAAAAACATGGAGGAGGTGTGGAATGGAATACCAAAGGGCGAGAACGACGAGGAGAGTCAAGGCAAGGAGGGGCTATGTGGGTTTATTGAGCGGTGGCACAAAGCCTCGATGCCCAGCAGCAAACTTCGCATTGATCCCATCGAGTGGGTTCAACACCCATAACAACCAGACGGAGCTAGTTGCGGTGTATTGGTAGTTGCCCAAGCACACAACTATCTTACTGGGAATGAGGAGCGGCAGAACTACAATGTGTCCTCGAGTGATGTCAAGATTATGCGTCTGAGGATGTTGTGGGTTATCATGCATCTTTCGCATGAACGAAGCATGTCCGAATCCGATGCTACTACGACAAAAAGGATTCACCAGAAACTGCAAGACGAGCTTAAGTTGCTAACTGAATATATACATTCTGTTGCCTTAGTTAACCGTTCAGTCTGTTAATCACAATCTCGAGTAGCATCCCAAAAGACATTGCATCTCGAGCAGTTCCTCCGTCATCCAGCGCTGCTGCCAACGCGTAGCTACGCTCTTCAGTCTCTTCAATAGCGGACAAAAAAGGCAGCTGAAGTTCCAATATCTTCTCCAGATTCTTGTTCATCTTCTCCAGCTTTTTCTTCATCTCAGCTAGCTCGTCGAGTCTTGCGCGTACCAGCTCCCGTGCCAGCGTTTTCTCGTCCATCTTGCTTGCTACAGGATCTCCGCGGAAAAATGCCAAGTGTGCAAGATGTGGTCCACGTGTGGGCGTGTGTTGTACACTCATTTGTGTGTGTTAAATGTAGTTAGTGTGTCGTAATTATTTCTAAAGCTAGAGAATCCTGAGATGAATGGTGACGGCGGCGGCGTAGCCACGTAAGTTATAGTGCTCTTCTGAACAAATTACCGGACACCAGCTGTTGTTGCGGTTGCTTTAAGCTGTAAGTTTACTTTATTTCTTGTCGTCGTGTCGTGTTATGGTTGCCGTAGCGCCATTCATTCGAAATCCGGATGCATAGTTGCAAGTTGCATCATGCAACCGGTTTACATTCTCTTATTTATTGTTGCATAAACCACAAAGCAAAACACAGCCAAGCATGTACTTACGAACTACGGGCGCGTCAGCCCGGGCGTGCTAATATAACACGACGTATTATATCGTGCTCAAATTTCAGAGCTTCTTCGTGCAACGCGCGACTTTGTAGACGGATACAGTACCGGTAGTTCTCTTGCATGTAGTGCAATTTCCTTTAGTCCGCAAAAGCTTCTATGTAATGATCTGTCGCCTGTTGGAAATAAAATTAGCGAACCGTACAGTTATTACTCTATATCGTTGAAGCTACATGTATTCATGATGATAAAATCCCATCGAAGCGACATGTAAACCGACATGGTGCTCAGAGCCGTATTGTTTCATACAATGCGACGCTCAGTCGGCAGGCACAGTTCAAGGATGTACCGCGTGCCAAAGCCCAACCATCAACGGACACCTAGCAGACTTATAAATAATCCTACTAGACCTAAGGCGCTGATATTTAGTAACCGGTATGAAGCCTATATGCAACACATGGATGCCTATGTGCATGGGGATATAGACGTGTGCGTGTCCTGATACTTGGTAAAGAGTACTATAGTGAGCAACTGACAAAACCTTATCCCATGTGTCGGGAATAGACTACTTTCCGCCTCGGGACATACTATACCACGTTTCAAGCAAAGTCCTAATAAGACGTCCCATTTCCAATTTGTCCAAGCAAAGTCTCAATTGACATGGCATCCTCCCGAAACCGCGTCCGACGAACTCAAGAAGAAGAAGATGATGAAGTCCGAGGACGCTGGGACCGACGCTTTGTTGAAGAAGAGAAGCGGCAGCGCAATTTTGCTCGATTTGCCCTGCCGACCAACCGTGACGACTCCGATGATGATTTGGCTACGCCGTCTCCTATATACGATGGGTGCCTACGAGTGCAAGGTCCCGATCGTATACTACGAATGTGCAACTTTGCGCCCGTCGAGTTCGAAAGGCTCTGGGACACTGCCGAAGATCACGTTATCGCCAACTGGAATGTAGGTAGAGGAAAGAAGAGCGCGTACTCCCCCAAAGACGTTCTTTTCATGACTCTCGTCACTCTCAAGCATTGCGGGAGTTGGGACGTTGTAGCATCGATGTTCATCATCAACCCCTCTCCATTCCAGAAGGTGATCAAGAAGTTCCTCGACATTCTGGAGCCGCAATTGTACGACACTTTCGTTGTTGATGAGGGAAAGCGCTGGACGATGAAGCAGTTGACTCTCTCTGGTCATGCCTTCGAGAACTTCCCAAGCGCTCGCTATGCAACCGATGTTACATTCCAGCAGGCGAACTGACCCACTGGAGGTTACCACCATGCTAAGAAGTATTTTAGTGGAAAACACTTCCTCTACGGGTACAAGGTGGAGGTTTCAGTACTTCCTACAGGAGCTGCAATCAATTGCACGAAATTCGAGCCTGGTGCTGTAGCTGATTTGACCATGTTTCGCACCAACTCGTCCTACCACAGATCGGCGTTGCAGAAATTGCCAAACGAGTTCGAATTAACTGACGACAGGCCATTGCTAGACTAGTACGCGAACGACTGGGCGGTGTTGGTGGATAAAGGCTACCAAGGTTTGGCCCGTGAGTTTCGCGCGATTCAGCCGAAGAAGAACCCGCGGGGTGCTCCTCCTCTCACCATGGCTGAAAAACGTGAGAACGATCTCATCTCACACGACAGAGTGATAGTTGAAAACTATTTTTGCAGGCTCAAAACATTGTGGGGCGTGTCCTCCCACAAATAGGTGTGGGATGACAAGTCTTACGACATGTTCTTCAGAACGTGTGTCGCTATGACGAACTGCAGTGTTCGTTGCTGCCCTCTCCGCCGTGAAGATGGAGAAAACTATCTCCGTTATGAAGAGCGGCTGAAGCAGATTGGTGCTGAAATCGAAGCCGAGAAGTAGAGAAAGCGTGCAGAGTACAGAGACAGCAGAAGAGCTAGACTAAACCTAGCCACCCGCAGCGGGACACGTCCCAGGACCAGTCCCAGTAGTGCTAGCCGCAGATCCAGTATTATGAGGGGTCAGATCGGGAGTCCGTGTAGCACCACTTATGGATCTCCATGGTACTTTGTACTACCGTTGCAGGGTAGTAATGGCGCATTTCACCCATCGAATTTCTAATTCGATTTGTCTTTCCGTAATACACTGCGCGACATAATTTTTCGGACACCTACATTTTTGAGCATATCTCAGCTTCTAGAAAGGTTATGGCTCGCTGTCTAGATATGTTGTGCCTATCAGATCGTTTTATAGGTGGCATGTGACGCGGAGTTAGATTTCCAAGTGCGTCAATAGGGTGGTATACAACCAACAGGTTTTCGGTCCGCGACACGGTTTTCGGACAATTATTATCTTAGTTTTAGTATGGGTAAGAGTGATTGTCCTATCGTGGCGTTGTAGTGGTGACCGCACTGACCTCATTTTAGTATGGGCCGTGGACCATCGATCACGGATGAGGAGAAGGGGAGGATCAGGGGCCTCCATGAGGCTGGCTGGGGGGTGAGAAAGATCGCGCGCAGCGTAAAGCGGCCCCCGGACGGGGTCTGCTACGTGCTGCGCGCCACCAAGAAACCCGCGGCGAAGGCAGGGAGGCCCAAAAGCCTCACGGACCGTCAGATTCGGCAGATTGTGCGCGGGGCAGTAACTGGGGACTACTCAGCATCGGCATTGAAGGCGAAGTACGGGGTGGCGTGCTCTGTACGTACTATTCAGAGGCTGCTTGCTAAGGTTGACTTCCTAGACTATTCTAAAATCGACAGAACGCTTCCTCTAACAAAGGAGCACAAGGAGGCACGCTTAGAGTTTGCGGAGAGGCTCTCTTCTGCTGCTCAAAAGCAAGTTGTCTGGCCTATGATTATTTTTTCTGACGAGAAGAAAATTAATCTAGATAGTCCTGATGGCTACAAGCACTACTGGCGAGACATCCGCCGCCCTCCGCGTCGGTATATTTCGCGTCAGAATGGCGGCGGCTCGCTCATGGTGGAGGGCGCGTTCGGTGTGAAAGGGAAGTCTGAGCTGGTCGTGCTGGAGGAGCGTCAGAAGTCGTCGTACCGAATTCCTCGGCTTATTACGGTCACCAATGTACATGGTACACAGGTCCACACCAAATTCCATGAACACTTGGCTACATAATTACCGTGGCAAAAATGAAAAGTACGATTTCATGTGAAAGGACAGATTGATATTTTTAGGCATCCATGTCATCGTCTGACTCAACCTCGCCAACCTCTCTGTCCAGAACGCACTGCCGCTCCAGCAGACCGATCAAGTCGGCTGCAACGATATCACTCTCGCAAACTAACTCTCCGTAGCACTTGCTGTAGCCTGCCGCAATGGTCTCGCTTGTAAGACCGTCCCATGCCTCCCGAATCCACTTGGCCATCACGATACGGTCCGGCGCCTTCATCGAAAACGGGGCGCCGTGGACACGAGCACGCAACTGCTCGCGAAGGCTAGCGATCCAACAAGCACGGAG
>JAHQIV010001517.1:0-11378 GCA_030463285.1 Phytophthora europaea
GCGTTCGTCCTCTCCTTCTCTTCGTTCAAGCACTCACTCAGCGCGCTAAAGCTGCTATATTGCAAAACGCGGAGTTCTCTCCGAACCGACCCAAAGAGGCCTCAGAGAGACCGTTTGCAACCGAAGCGAAGCGGAGGTCTGCAATGGTCGGCGCGTGGGCCGGAGTAGTTTCCTTAACGAGGAGTTACAATCTATCTATCGACGCCTTGCCCGCCATGAGCGAAGCGAAATTGGCGGTGCAAACGAGGAGCTCACGAGCACGATCATCCATTCGGGCGACACCAGTCACTTGACGAAGGGCGTGCGGCCGCCGAAGCGCGTAGCGTCTCGTTGGACGTGATACTCACGCCTGCGAGCGTCACGCCGCGTCCGCCAGGGTGTGTGCCGCTACAAGCTAAAGCAGTGATGTTGACAGTCGGAGAGAACTCCGCATTTTGCAACAATCAGTTGCTTTTTGCAAAAACATTGAAATAACTCCGCGTTTTGAAAAAAGCCCGCATTGGATAGCGTGTGTGTGTGGGGGGGGGTAGTTTTCCTGTAGAAACCTGATACCACTCCGTTCCGAAACTATAGCACTTCGTAACAAGGTCTTACGAGTTTTCCAGTCTTTTTTTATGTTCTTGGGAGCAAAACGATCATACGATTCTTTTGATGTGGCCATTGCCACGGTCTGTGTATACCAATAAAGAGAAAAAAGAGAAGAAGTAAGTCAAGAGGTCTCGAATAAAGCCGTTTTTTGGATGGATTGTTAGTGGCCATTTTTTGTTTAGCCATACTGAAATCAAGTTATTTTTGCGTGCTATTGATCCGGAACACATGTACAGTAATCTGCGTGAATACCGGACGCCTGATATATATAAAGTTTATATAGTATATAAAGTGAATGTGAACGGAGCACAGAAAAGACAATAATGAATTGTTGGTTGATTCGTCTCCGCTCGTCATCTTGTCGAACTCAATAATACTATCTATGTGAGGTTATCAGTTATATACCAGTCCGGTATTCACGCAGAATACTGTAGTGCGTCCATATATTACGCACGCACTGCGTAATCCCCCTCCCATCTGAAAGATTATCTCGATCTTTGACCTTCCACGGGGCGTGAACTGTATTAATACATGTGGTTTGCAAAACAATTGGCAACTCCTGAAAAAGGTGCTCCAACACGTATTAAAAAGATTCGGTGCATCAGGGAATTTAGCTCTACTACTGCGTCACTTTGCATTTTGCTTCCCAGCGCTCAAGCTCCCCGGACCATCTAAATCCAAGTCGTCGTCAACTCTAACTCTGCACCATGCGTCTGAATTACACCCTGTTGGCGGCCACGGCCGCTCTCCTTGCAAGCTGCGGTCCTGCCTTCGTGATGGCCGAGTCAACCCAAGTAGCAACCGCAGACCGTGTTCAACCCACCGTGGTGCTGATGAATGACACGCCAAGCAAACGTCTGCTAAGAACTGCCAACACTGTGGGCGTTGGCGAGGATGACGAGGAAGAGAGAGGATTTGAGGTGTTGAAGAAGCTGCTGCCGCCGGCACTGCTGGAAAAGTTGCTGAAAAATGAGACTCCTTTTCTGACGGTGATCCCTGAACAGCACGTGAATAAGCTGCTACGAAACGAGAAGCTACGCAGAAAAGCTTTCCACGACTGGGCCAAGGCTGACATTAAGTCGAAAGACCTTGGGAACGTATTGAACAAGGACGTAAACTCGATGCAGTTGCTTGAAAAGTACGCGATGTTCCTAATTTCGTAGAGGCCATGCTCAGAAGGTCGCAGTTAATGTGACGACATTTCAATACAAAACGCTATCGGGAAAGCCTGTTGCGAGCAGGAATTGAATTGAATGTGTGGCTATGATCTGAATCCCTTGACCGCATATGATTCATGTGCAAACATGAAGCAACTCGTTCAGCCTAAAATCTTCGAGGCGATTGGCCCTCCAGGCCAACGCTTTAGAGAGCCACGAGCCGAGGGCGATACGAACACAGAGAGAGGCCTGCAGAGCAAGCTGGTGCCGTGAAGGACCTACTGACGACGAACGAAAGCCATTGGCTGCCGTACTTTCGATCGTGGGACAGGCAGACGCGAAACGCTGCGGGAAAGGTATCGCGAAGTCGCTGAAGCTCAAGACGACCCAAGTCGCGTGGTTCACCGCCGTGTTGAACCGCAGCAAGTGTTGAACCGCAGCAAGAAGGGCCGAGCCGCCTTGCTGACTCACGTACCTAGGGCAGGCCAAGTCTTACCGTTGGTAAGCTTGCACTCGTATTACGGGAATACTAAGAGTCACGATTGGGTTCTCGCCGCGCGAGTGAACAGGTGTGGACCGAATATCTCCTGCTCTCCATCGACAGCACGTGCGGGGGGGGGGGGGAACTTGCAAGGTGACGAAATGGTCGCCAAGCCACTTTGCGGCCGTCGTTGTTTGGTGTGTAGATGGTGGTGACCGCGAGCTGAGTCAACGACGACAACGCAGCTGGTGGCTCAAGTCATGGGCCATGACTCATGGCCGCAACGACGAGCGCCACGATGTGCACGACCTGCGGGGGCTTGTTTACTCCCGTGCACCGCGTGTGCATCTGTCATCCCCATGGGCGCTACACACCCGAAACTAACGGATGGATGGCTATCTCAATATTAGCTACATTGACACCTGTTGTTCTCGCTCAGGGATTGTCCTGGTTCTTATCCGCGCGCGTTAGGTGGGCAGGACTCGTCCTGGTCACTTACCGTTTGGCGGTCGGAGACTGCGATAGTCGCCAAGCAACCACCGGAATGAAAGGCGTGTCGCCGTTCGCCGCCGTCCACGTGACGCCGGATCAAGCGCGACGCTATGAGCGCCAGGCTCGTCAGCTGCTGGACGACACGATTCGGGAGCTCGACACGCACGTCGCCGCCTGCGGGAGCGGCAAGAACCCGCTGCACAACAAGTGGCAGTGGAAGCCGCTCAAGACCCAAGAAGGTCTCAACGTGTACAAGGAGCGACAACCGACGCACCCGGAGTTGAACCCGCTCGCAGGTCGCTCCACCAAGACTTCATCACTCGGTTCAGCGTCGGGCTGCTCGGCCACCTCGGCGACCGACA
This sequence comes from Phytophthora europaea, assembly GCA_030463285.1. Taxonomy (NCBI): domain Eukaryota; phylum Oomycota; class Peronosporomycetes; order Peronosporales; family Peronosporaceae; genus Phytophthora; species Phytophthora europaea. The sequence continues at coordinate 3,081 of JAHQIV010001517.1, forward strand.
GAGTGGCCAGGCCAACGAAAGCTCTTGCCATGGCTGCGTACACACCGGAGATGGCGACCGCCACGTCGTCCGCAGCGGTGCCGGGGTCCTCGTCCGTCGCCTCTGCGGTGATCACGGGACGCCTCGACGGCAGCCTGAACGACGTCATGTACGGACTCCTAGCAACGGACTCGCCGGAGCTGCAGCTCCGCTTGCGTTACATGGCGGACTCGGAGCTGCTGGACACGGCCATGATCAGCCACGTCCAGCCTCCTACCGCAGCCAACCCCTTTCAGTTCATCGGCTTGCAGTGGCTCCTTCGCGGAGAAACAATTCGAGCCAAGTCGAGTTCCCGACGACCTCGTGATTTCGTGGTTCTCGTTGCGTCGGGCGTTGTGCAGCACAAAGTGCTGGGGACGTTGGAGCCTCAAGAGATCGGCTACTATCTGTGCCAGTCGGTGGAGCTCCTGGAATGCGGAGAGCTGTCGAAGCAAGGCTTCACGAGGGGGTGGCTCTCGACCTGCTCGCTGTTCACCCCTGCACAGGGCGGTGCGGCTCAGGTCGACGTGTTTTCGCGTGGAGCCGTGGACTTTAAGGGGAAGATGCAGGACTACCAGGCGACCAACATGATCACGACGCTGCTACTCGCTGGAGTCACGGAGGCTGCTACGTGCGGCCAGAGCAAGAAGCTGGGCTGGCTCTTGAATTTCAAAGGCGCTGCTGTCGAGTTTCGACGCGCCCAGCCGGAGTCGAAGGCCTCGTCAGGCCGCTGCGGTATCTGCGAGCGCAGGTTCGGGATCTTGCACAGCGAGGCGTCCTGTAGCCTCTGTCGGGTCAAGATATGCTCGCGATGTCGAGTGAGTCGCGACGTGAGCTTTGTGAAGCGGCGAGACGTGGCGATAAGCACCACCCAGAGCCGAAGCTGGGATGAGGGCCACCATGCCACTGGCCAGGTGCGCTGCCTGAGCGTCATCCTGTGCAAGAATTGCAAGATGAATGCTGGTCACTTGGATGCGCGCGTCGTGGCCCGACGAGAGATCGAGGCTGGCTACGGACTCAACGAGATCGCACGCAGTGCCCCCGTGAGCATCGTCGAGGCTCCTGTCCGGCGCACCAGGAACTCGTTTTCCTCCGAACACAGCTACTCGTCCGATGGTTCTACTTCGCAGATGCGGTTCTGGACTCCTGGTACCGACACAGCCAAGCTGCGAGGTTGCGAAGCGGAGCAAACGTCCGCTGTGGTCCGGTTGCCAGGCTCCGAGTCCGTTATATTGCGAGGAAACTGCGACGACGAGCCGTCCGACGACGTGTTCAAGCCCAAGGCCTTGATCGCCAGGATGGACAGCGGCAAGCCCAACTTCCCGGACTGCTCGGCTGTCAAAACGGTCTCGTCCGATTGTTCCTTCGCGTCGACGTTGCCGTCTCCACGCGACCTAGAGAGCGCCCAGGAGGAGTCGAGCTTCGAGTTGACTACGTACATACCGCGACAACAACACCAGCCTCAGTACGCAGGAGAAGACCCCGAGATCATTTACACGCAGCGGCCAGCAAACACGGCAAACTCTCGAGCAGATTTGGTGCGGAGGATGCAGGAGCTGCAGATGAGCGCCGAGTCCGTGTACCAGTTCACGAGTCAGATGAACGCCAACACGCGCGACCGACTGCAGCCGCTCGGGTGTTCATACACTAGTACATTCATCTCAGAGCTAGACTAAGAGTGCTCATAGGTCGCAAGAAATGCCCATGACAGTATCGAACGAAGGTATCGAGGTCGTGTTTGTGGAGCTAATAGTGTAGTGGAGAGCAGCTTCTGCCACGAAGGAATGGGCAGCGTTATAAATTCACTCTTAACGTAAGTTGGTAGTTGTTAGGTGTCCCTGTCCAGCACTCGCTCCTTGATCTGCTTCAGCTTCTGGTACACCTTGCCGCTAATCGGTTGATACGCCAGGTTGGTCTTGACCACGGCCCACCAGCCCAGTTTCCCCTGCAGATGTCTGGTCGGTGGCTGCTCGATGCGGAGCTGTCGAGATGGATTCGAGCTGGCACTTGTCACGCTGAGCACCAGGAGCGCGAGCAGAGCGAAGAATTTGAGACCGCAGGAAGCCATCGCGCGGGTCTGTTAAATGTTAAAGAGAGTGACTGCTGCGCCCAACTGGAAAAGGAGGGAGCAGCAAGTGCCAATGTTAAACTGAACGATAGCCAGCGTCGGCGCCCAGCTTTATCATGCGGCTGCCATCATCCCAATCCCGAGCACATCCGAAGGCAGATCCTGCCGCCGGCAGGAATCACACGGCAGGCTGCTGGTGATTTTGACCGTCGGCCCGACGGTTGCCGAGTTTGGAATCCCAACTTGGGAGATTTCCTATGGGACGAGCAAGCACAATTGTTGGGATTTGCTCAGCCGTGATGCCTCCCTCCCTTCGATTCGGCATGAACCACAAGGCCGTCGAGCAGGACAGCATCGATGTGAGTACTGTACTGTACACTGTGGTTTGCATTCGGTCGAGTTCGAGTACAGCGCGTTGTGGCGATGCATAAAAGTCCTTCGCTCCCATTCGAAGTTCCATTCCTCGTATCGAATCGCGAGGCAACCCAAACTCTGAAGCACCGACAACGTCGGGCCCGAGATGGCTACATTCGTAGTTGCACTTGTATCCTCTGAAGCCGTCGATGGCGCCATGACTGACAAGCAAACGGACATCCGGCCCCGATGAAGCGAAGACCCGCCGTGTCGTTAGCATTCTGCCGCCTCCTTTGCTCTTCACCCTCCTGCTCATTCTCCAAGCTGCCAGCCTCGACCCACTGCGCAAAGTCCACCCACCGACCATGAAGTACTTGCTCACAGCTATGGGGATCTCCGCTGCAGTGACGCAGAGCTGGTTGTACTTGGGTCATCTCTTCTGGTCCGACGACTACGCGTCACTTCTATTGACGACCGACCAACTGTCCGACGTCTGTTATCTCTCCAACTCGTCCACTGCAACTTGCAACGACTCGTCCGTCGCCTCCTCCGCCTTCCTCAGCATCGCCCACAGCTCCGAGCGCGCTGATGAGATCGAGTTCATGGCCAAGAGCCTCAAGAACGAAGAGCGCGCGTGGCCTATCGACGGTCAGGACGTGCCGATCTACATGGGGCCTGTCGCCCGCCCAGGCTCGATAGCCGAGCAGCTGCAGCTCCAGGACCTCAAGGAGCTCTACGCCCTCAAGCCAGACACGCCCGAGCTCATGGCGGCGCTGGCCACGCGTTGGCTGCCGCAGCTCAACTCGACAGATGCGTACACGCGCTTCTACGAGCTGTTCCACCCCGTCGTAGACGCCCCCGTGGACTCGGTGGACCACGGGGACGTCGGCTTCGGCGCCTCTCGTCTGAGTCTCCGAGGCTTCAACTTGAGGGCTCTGAGAGACGCCGACGAGGACCCGGAGGACGAGACGCTCACTGCGGACAACGTACAGCGCGTCTGTGGCTCTGGGGCGTCCGTGCAGTCGCTGCGGGCCGACAAGAAGCTGTTCGTAGTGGACTTGGCCACCATTGGGCAATGGGGGGACCCCGCCGTCTCCAAGGTCGAGTCCGACCAGACTGAAGCTGAGCCGACCAAGTACCTGCCGTCGGTGGTCGGATATTTTTGCTTCAACGAGCAGCAGCAGCTCCTGCCTCTGGCCATCAAACTCGTGGACTCGGCCATCACGTACACGCCGTTCGACTCGCCTGCAGAGTGGCAACTGGCCAAGACGGCGTTGAACGCCGCAGAAGCCACGTTCCAGCAGATGCAGCACTTCGCAGAGAGCCACACGCTCTCGATCCCCATCCGCGTCGAGCTGTACCGAGCGTTCGCGGAGAAACACCCGGTCAGAGCCTTGCTCATGCGCCACTTCGCTCTTGACTTCGGCCTGGAGCAGCAGGCGGGCGTCGTGCTCTTCAACACGTCGACGCCGCTGGACAAGACCTTCGGCATCGGAGCTGCCGGCTGCGTGCGCTTCCTGGAGGACGCTCGACGTCGCATCTCGCTGCTGGACGACGTCTACAGCGACGTCAAGACGCGCGGCATCCAGCGCCTGCCACACAAGTACGCGGTGTACGGGAAGATGCACGCAGACGCCATCTCTCGCTTCGTCGGCGGGTTCCTCGACGTCTTCTACTCCGACGACGAAGCGGTGAGGACGGACGTAGAGCTGCAGCAGTGGGCGGTCGCGTGTGCCCAGATCCCGCACCTGCACGACTTCCCGCAGGCCTTTGAAGGCAAGGAGCGACTGCACCAGCTACTGACGAGACTCGTGTTCCAGAGCGTCGTCAAGCACCACGCCATGAACGGAGAGGTGACGTGGACCACCGTGGCCATGCCCTTCAGCGCTGCGGCGCTCTGGAAGCCGCTGCCCAGGCGCAAAGAGCGCGACGGACACCCCGAGATCGACGTCTTCAGCTACCTGCAGCCGCGCGAGCTCTTCCCGGCCATGATCTTCCTGAGCGCACTGTTCAACCGTCCGCGGCCGGAGACGACGACGCTCAAGTCCGTCTACCACGCGGCCCCGTTCACTGACGACTCGAGACTGCAGCCGGTCATCCGATCGTATGACGCAGAGCTGCAGGCCATCGACGACTTCATCGTGGCCAACGAGGAGCACGAGGCCCAGCCGTACCACATCCTCCGCCCTGGAAGTCTGCCACACAACACTTGGATCTAGTTTTTGTGAACTTGAAGTGGAGTGCGCGACTGATGAGAACCGTTACTTTCGCTAGTCGCAAGTCTTTCAACTCTGATTTTTTTACTGTTCGAAACGTGTACGTGTAGCTACCGGTATGTGCGATCTAGGCTCACAATCTCAATATTTCTCTTGCTGCACTTCACTGCTTTACTTCGACATCAAATAATTAGGGGGGTCACTCCTTTAGTGGAGCCGAGTGTGGAGGAGGGGGTGGCGGTTTAGTTGCCGCGGTTGCTGGTAGCTGAAGCCTTGCGGTTGCGGAAGTCGAGCTTCGTGGGGCGCTTGAACGCCACGCCGCTCGGAGACGCGCCGGGGCTGTCATTGTCGCTGTTCTGCGCCGAGAAGTTCTTCCTCAGCTGCGCTACTTTGCTGCTCGTCACGCCAGGCGTGGACGCGCTCGGCGTATGGGACGCGCTGGACGCCACCGCGATCGCGTAGCGGTCTGTAATCTTGCCCGTCTGAACCGGGGGCGGCGGCGATACGCGGAGAGGAAGCGACGACGGCGCCTTCTCTTCCATCTCCTCAGTCTCAGGGATCGAAGGTGTGCGGTGGTCACGGGCTGTTGTTCCGGGCAGCTTCACGTCCTTGCCCATCAGCGACATCTCTGTCACCATTTGCTGCACGATGACTTCGAGCTCGTCGCGCTCGCGGATGGCGACCGTCACACGGGCTCCCAGCTTCTCTAGACGCTTCGCCTGCTCGTTGTTGCGCTGGCACAGGTTCGCGATCTCGCTCTCGAAGCGCTTCACCTTGTCGGCCACGTCCTCGATGTTGCTAGGATAGGTGCTGGACTCGCCGCCTTGGCCGTTGCGAAGGCGTTCGAGCTCACGCTCCGCCATCATCAACGCGGCGGACTTCTGGTCCAGCTCGCGCTGCATCTCAGTGAGCATCGCTGAGCTCTTGGCATCCAGCGAAGGAGCGATGAAGCTGCTGTTGTCGGTGTTGATATTGCGACCACGCTGTTCGAAGAGCTGACCCTCTAAAGCCGTCAGTTTGACCTCGAGCGTGCGCTTCTCCTTTAGCGCGTCTTCCAGCCGCTCGTGAACGCTTTCTAGCTGGTTGCTGCGGAAGCGGAGCTGCATGACTTCCTGCTTGGACAGCTTGAGCTGCTTCTGCACCTCGGCCAGCTCATCGGTTTGGGCAGTTGAATCACTTGCTGCCGAGTAGTGAGACACAAACGACGTGGAGTTGGTTGTAGTTGGGGGAGCATTGGTAGACATAGAAGCCAACTGGTTCTCGAGCTGCGTTGTCGCTTCCTGCGCCATCTTCAGCGTGAGACGAACACCCGCGAGTTCACTCTCCAGTTCAGCCTTCGCACTTTGGCCTGCGCGAGCGCGTGCTTCCGCATCCTTGAGCTGCCTCTTGGTAGCAGCAAGCTCCGCCTCGTTCGATTTCTTCTCCTTTTCACGCAACTCCAGCAGCCGTTCGAGCTCCGCAATGTGTTCATCGACCTCAGCCGTAGTGGCTTGGCCCTGGCTGCTGTTCTTCTGGTTCTGAAGTTCTTCAATCTCACTGCGCAGGGCAGCATTTTCCTCCGTAGCACTAGACAACATCTCGTCCAGCTGCTGGACACGCTCCTCCAGCACCAACTTGGCCTTGCCCACATCAGCGTAGATCTTGTCCAAGAAGCCAGGTGCTTGCTGGGGCTGCTCCTTCTCCTCCCTGAACGCGCTTTCGTTCTGAACTGTTTCAAGCTGATCCTTCAGCTTCTCAATTTCGCTCTTCGCCTTGTCCAGCTCCGTCTCGAGCGCTGCCGATCTACCTGCTTCAAACTCGTGTTGCTCACGAATACGAGTGAGCAGCGCGGAGTCTTCATTCTCAGGCTCCTCGATATCATCACGGCTCGAGGAGCTCGTGGTCTCAGATACTTCTGCGGTCAGCGAGAGGCCGGACGTCAAGCCAGACGGGAAGCCGCCGGAGTGTTTCTTCAAGGCGCTGGCAGCGTTGGCCAGTGCACCTTCGAGCTCCGCCCGCAGCTTAAAGTTTTCGCGCTCTAGGTTGTTCAGCTGCTGTGTCATAGTAAGAGCCACGGGGCGTTCTTCGCAGTCCACCGTGACGCTGCCGCTATGCGCGGACGAGATCGTAGTGCCTGATGCATCCGTGGCCGAGCGGTGGGTTCGTGTGCTTCCCTCAATGTTTTCGCTATCGTAGTCCATTGATCGTCCCAGGAACTCCAGCTGCTGCTGCAGTCGCTGGTTGCGCTGCAACGCGGCTTCCGTCTCGGCTCGGAAGTCAAAGGAAGTCTGCGATCCATGAGACGCTTGTGAGGTGTGCGATGGTCGTGAACTTAGTGAGTGTCCTCGCAGCGGGTCCACCTCCTCGTGGAACCTTTTCACGCGCTCGATCAGCTCCCGTTGTGGCAGCAACGTCATGTCTTGGACCTGCATCTGGCCGTTGCACAACTGCACAGCGGTCTCGAGCTCCTGTAGCAGACGCAGACTCAGTGCTCGCTGCTGCGCTGCGTTGCGCGTCTCGGCCTTCTCACGAATAACCAGCTCCTCGTTCTCTGCAGACAGCGCGTCGATGCGCTTCTGCGACTCTTTCAGGAACGACTCGAGCTGCAGCACCTGCACATCCTTCCGATCAAGTCTCCGCTTGGCGGAGCGACAGTTGTTGCAGTTCGACGATGAGAGCTCCTCAAGCAGCTCGCGCTCGCTGCCCGCCGAGCTGAGGCTCGTCGTAGTTCGTCGATTCGAGACGGACGTATCATTCCCGGTACGTCGAGACCTGGATGCCTCGCGGGACCGAGGCGTCTGCGCCTTGGATGCCTGGGGCTTTGCAGCCTGCTGCGAGCTCTTGGCCAGCAGTGTGGAGGACGGAGGCAGCCCGGCCAGTCCGGGACTCGGATGCTTCATCATGGTAGCGTTTGGGTTGGAGCTCACCTGCGAGTTGTTGGGCGACTGGACCAAGTCCCACGTGATGTCGAACTCGAGCGTGGCCGCCAAGTCCCGACACTTGAGCGGCGAGATGCGGAAGGATTTCTGTCGGTCCTGCGGACTGGCCCCGAGCTGTACGAGCGTCGCAAAGTCCAACGAGAAGAGGGCGACAGCGGAATGGCTCGGCAGCTACACGAGACGCAAGACACAAAAACGAAGAGTCAGAGCTGTTACAGTAGTCAGAGACCATTTCGGGGTGGCCGGGCCGCCCACAAGTTCGGACACTCGGGCCAACAGGTGCCGGTTGTAATGGGCGCCCGGGGCATATGGCCGACTGTCGCGAGCGAATTGCAGTGCTGGGCTCTGCACAAAGGGAAGGAAGGGAACTCACTGCCACGAGCACGATCTCGTACTCCTTCTTGAGGAACTCGTTGGCCCCGCTGCCCGCCTTCTTGTGGCGCAGCAGAGACGTCTGGATGCCCAAGTGCTGGTTCCACACGGCGCAGTGCTCGGCGCTCCAGTGCGCGGGCTCGGACGTGACCTCCTTGCTGTTGCGGCGGAAGAGCACGATTAGGTCCTCGTCGCTCGAGCTGATGTCGCGGCCGATGTTGGCCCGGTGGATGAACACTGCGGCCGCAACCGGAACACAGATAAGTAAGTTAGTCAGGCGTGGCGCGAAGTCGCGCGTGGCGTGGAGAGCACGCACCGTCGAGGTTGACGAGGATGGTCCCTTGCGCGGCCG
>JAHQIV010001518.1:0-11376 GCA_030463285.1 Phytophthora europaea
GTCGCCGCGCTGGACCCGCGCAACCGGCGGCGGAAGCGGCAGTTGGCACGCAGGGAGAAGCTGCTGGGAGACTACAGCGTGCTCGTGAGCTGCATCTCGGACGCCACGGACCACTATACGGTAGCAGTCGAGATGCTGCGCGAGGAAGAGCGGCGCAGTGGTGGCGCGCCGGGTGACGCCTTGTGGCTCGCCGCCGCGCTGGAAGGATACGTGTTTTGCTTGTATTCCGAGGCACAGGACAAATTCTCGACAGAGCTCGTGGAGAAGGCGTCTGAGGCTGTCGCGCTGTACGCGAAAGCTGGCACGGTGGAGCTCGAAAATCTGCTGATCGAGAACCTCGGGTGGTACTACGCAGCTGTGTCCATCGCGACGTTAAGGCGCGCATCGATGTCAGGGGAAGCTAAAGTGCTGGAGAGTCTATGGACCAAACGTTTACTGTGGGACGTGCTGGAACGAGGATTGATGCTGTTTCCGGAGCTCCAGCCGCAGCGCCAGGTCGAGTTCTTGATTCAAACGAGTCGGATGCTGGAGACCGTGGGCCACCGTCGACGAGTGGCGCTCTTCCTCCACGAAGCTGCTTCCCTTTTGTTGGCACGGAACGCGCCTTCTGTGGATTCTCAGTTGAGGCTACTGTTGTCGCCTTCTAGTGTCACGAAAGGATCTCAGCGGCAAAGAGACTTAGAGGCAGCTCTCCTGCTTGAACGCATGGCAGCAGAACGTCTGGGCATTTTGGGCAAAAACGCTAGGAGAGATGCTTTGCCGTGGGAAGTCACGACACAATATCGCAGGAGCAGGAGAAAGAAAGCACCAGGTACCGATGCGTTTGCCGGCGTTCCAGACAACTCGTGGTTGATTATTCGCTTTCACGTTCTTCGACAGCTCCTGACAATTGCGAGAATGCTCGGAGACGCGTTCCTCGTCGGAACGTACTGTCTTCAGCTGCTGGAGATGTTAGTGTGGTGCGATTCAATTGCAGTTCAAGGCGTGGACCCCTCGTCGCTAGCTATGAGAAAGTCGGGCGTTGCAGCCTCGATGCTACTAGTGGACCATCTCCAGCAGCCTGCTACTTCACTTCGCGTTGCACATACGCCAACAGATCGTGCGGCCACTGGCCTCCACGCAAAAAGTGGCGTATATTTTTCTCCGCCAGCGGGCATTGATACAAGAGTCAGGCGGAGCTTTATCAACTCACCTTCAGCCACCATGTCCAACGCGGCGGCATCCTTGTCGTCGACGCTGACCAACACACCTCGAATTTTAGCCACACCGCGCCAACAATTCTCCGCTGCGGTGAATGCAATTTCTACGAAGGCATCGCCAGCGTTTACACCATTTTCTCATCCTCACCATCACCAAAACGGTATGGCAGGCCGCGCAGGTGGCTTGGAAGAACGCGTACCAGCTTCACGGGTGAGTGCAAACATGGCTGATGGAAGGGAATCTGGTAGCGCTGGAATGAATGGAGATGCTGGTGGGCTTAAAACCTTTCGGACTTTAGGTGTAAGTGACAGCGACAGCGATGGAAAACCTCATCTTGGCGTACAGGCAGAGCCCCTCGCTGTGTGGAACTTGAGGTCAAAGACGGAGATTGCTAAGATTGAGCGAAAGCTTCTCAATCTGCTGGAGTCCGACTGCACAGCGCTGCGAGCAAGTGAACAAGTGCAGCTGCCTACGTTTCTTTGTGTGGACAAGCTCAAATTACGCTCGAGTTGCAACCTGCAACACCCATTTCTCTCTCGAACGACGGCTTTGGGCATGTTTGGTGCGCAATCCGCATCTAACCAGCAAGCAGCCAAGTCGGACTTCTTCTACTCGCCCTTTGAAAGGCAAAACATGTCGAGGAAGGCAGCACAACGTGGGGGCGATGAAGAGGACGACTTTGACGATGCGCCTGCTATGTATGAAAGGGGCTTTCCTGTTCACGAGATAATTGAGCTGCAGCTGACGCTATCGAATCCAACAGGTGTGACCGTCAAACTCCAACACGTGAAAGCGTGGGTGGCGTTCGTAGAAGAGAACAGTGGCTCGGATATTACCATGAATACGGCCTTAAAAGATGATGGTGTGGAATGCTACCCCAGCTTTCTCACCCTAGGCCCGTATGAAAGACACAAGACGGTGATGCTGGGAATCCAACCGTTAAGAGTGGGGACTTTTCACGTTCGCGGTTGCTTCATTAAGGCGCTTAACATTACGACGTCATTTACGCTGAAAGACCCCGTCAGCATTCGCGTCGTTGGAGAACTGCCCATGGTTTCACTTTCCCTCCGCGAGCAGGGCTCCATGGCACTTTCAGAAGGGGAGAAAGCTGCAGCAACTAAATCGCCGCCAGCTTCCAAGTTGCGCATCGCGATGTTTGCTACGGAGACGAAGAGGTGTATGGTTCGTGTGCGAAGCACCGGGAACCAGCAAATCACCAATTACAGGCTCGCAGTGAATATTCAGCATCGACGTGCAGCGAAAAAGACGTGTGTGATCTTCAACAACTTGCCCCCAGCGTCGGCTAACACGGGCGACAGCAGTGTGCATGCCCCAGTCAATTGCGATAGCAACCCTAGGGGCAGTTCTGGCCAAGTTGAAACGCAGGTTCTATCGTTGAGCTGTGGCAAAATTGTATCTTCTCCACTCCCGCTGTCTAGCGGCGATTTCGTGAGCATTCCTTTCGAGATATTGCTTCGAGGAAACAAGAACCTAGGGGAACCACCAGAGGAAGACATCCTGATCGAATGGAGTTTCGTATACGCTGATGAAACTTGCTCAGGCGAAGTATTCTATCGAGAAAGCAAGCTAGCAATGGAGCTCGTGTCGCTTCCGTCTCTAATGCTTCGATCGGTGGCGTTGCTACCATGCAGCGTGGAGCAGATTCCGCCCATTCAGAAGACCGATAGGCTTTTGCGCGATAATGATCCGGCGCAAGCACCCACGACAGATCATTTGTTTTGTGCCATCATGGTCCACGTCGCCAACCCAACAGAAACGACATTTCGCTTTCGGCTGCACCGCGACATAGATGATAGCGGAGAGGTCACCTGCGAGGCGGAAATCGGCCGGCAATGCTCTCGCCGCTTTGTGGTGGAAGTCCCGCGCTTGCCATCTTTAGGTGGAGAGCAAGAGTCGACTAAACTGGCAGACATGCTGAACGATCTGCTGGAGATGGAGTGGGAAACATACTTTGGGACTCACGGGCGACTGCGCTGCGAAGAGTATCACCTCGGACCGATTGCCGAACAAGAGCAAATGGCACGCGAATTGCTGTTACCCCCAATAAGTCTGCAAATTCATTCAGCCACTGAAGCATCGGCGTCGCTGGCTGCGGGGGATAAAGCGCAAAATGGAGATATTAGCGCAATGAAACAGGAGAGACAAGGTAGATCTGCCCTCTACCCGCTGAACTTCTTCCAGGCGACACATTTGCGTACAGAATCCCGAACACTACACGTCGAGCTGTTTCATTATGTGCCAATTGGGATTACTATTCAACGGGCATTCAATGCTCACGATGGGGAGCAGCAATTTTCAGGAGTTGAAGTGGAAATGGTCATCACAGAGGAGGGCGAAGAAAGACTCTGTGGAATGAGCGAGCACGTGGTGGTTGTGGGCTTGCTTAAGACCCAAGTCATGTGGAGCGGTCCTATGGAGGAGGCTGCAAAGGGCCACGAGGTCCAGTGTATGTTTTTGTCTGAGGGTAATTTCCGCGTCACTGTGTGTGGGCGGCTGCTTGCCGCAGACAAGAAGCGAGTCGGTGGTGAGATTTGGAGCCACCAGCCAATGCACGTGTGTGTCCGATCGGAAGACGCGACCGACGCGGAGAAGACCGCGAATATTATTTAAGAGTGTTAATAAAGTCACTCGAGCCCGGCGCTCAATTTTGCAAGTTGAAGTGTGACCATCATTCTTCCAGAGTGCCGGTCAACTTCAACTTATAATAATTATAGCGTTGAACGTGCGTTATGTGCGTTCTCATATTTGTGGAGCTGTTCGATTCGGGGAGCTCTAGTGAATTGGCGCAACTGGTGAAGCAGTATGGTGCGCAACGAGGAGTTCTTCCAGATCCGCAGTTTGCTCTGGGGCGAGCTCAAGCTCAATGTGCGCGCATCAGAATCAGGCGAGTTGCGGAGTGCTATCGGAAGTCACCTTATCGAAGGCAATGAGGTTCGCTGCCAGTCTCTTGCGTTGCCTCACGATACAAACAAACTGATCCGCTTTGTGGCCCCCTGGAGGACTTGCGAGAGGAGCTGGCGGTGCTGGTCGAAATTCTCACGGAGTTCCAGCAACAGAATGATGACATTCGGGTGGGTAGTTTTCCTTTTGCGAATTGGGGACTTGCTCCTGCTGACGACGTTGACGGCGTTGCCTGCAGGATGCCTTGGCAAAGCGGCCACACATTCCTGAGCCCCCAGGACGACCTTTGCTCATAGAGAAGCTCAAGCTTTTAGCCGCAGATATGCACGGACCCTCTCGCCAGGTTGCCATCCGATCTGCCAAGGACGCCGAGGTCTTAGACTATGTTATGTCAACTTCGGATACCTTCAACCCGAGCAGCTATCAACCGCCGATGACGCCAAAGATGGAGAATCTGTCGCCTATATCGATTTCAAACGACCCAGCGGATGGTGTCGCTCTCCGACCAGGCACTGCAAGCGGGAGGCGTCCAATGACGTCTGGTTCTCAGCGACCAGTATCGAGGGGCTCAACAATTTCCGTCTCCTCGATCACAGCCGTACTTGAGAGCCCTGAGGTTGGGACGCTCTCGATGACCATTGTTTATTTGCTTCATTCTCAAGTGTGCTACGTTGTTATCTCTGGTTCGCAGGTACATCGCCGTCTGAACCTTGACGAGATCGACGCGATTAAAGAAGACCTACGGGAAGCACTAATTGAAGAGCGTCAACTGCTACTTGAAGACATCGATTTCATCCAGGTACAGACTTTGTGTAACATAACCCAAGTTCACCGTTTCACAGTCGAAACTACTGTACAGGGTTGCTTGGAAATGGAGAAGGACTTGATCGACGATGACCGGCGGAAGGTTGCAGCTGTGAAGCCTCCTCCATCACTGAGCGATCTGCACGATCTTCGTAAAACACTGGAGAAAACACTTGAGGACCAGGTACAGGAGCAAGTGTATTCTGCCTGACACTGTTAGCATGTGAATTGACGCTTTTTTGCTGCATTTAAAACTTAGGAGGCGGCTGGGAAAGTGGAGAGCATACTGAGCAAAGCGAACAAATCCAGCTCGTTCGTTCGAAGTCGCATGTACGTTTACAATGTATTGGCACTAGCTCTGTTCAGCTAATCGTGCATGTAATTGAAACGTTCCTGTTGTGGGCAGGTTCATGCCGGTACCCCCAATGGAGTCTCCTCCGTCTTCTGCACCTCCATCACGAGGTAAATCCCCAGCATTGGCACATCGACCAAACCTCCCCTCTCTCAGTGCCTCATCTTCCTCGTCCATGTCACGGACGGGATCATCAACAAGAGTGCTCACGATTCGACACCTTGTACAGGAGTCTAGAGACGAACCTTATTTAACGTAACACAGAGTCCCTCTTGCTTCTCCGCTCTGTTCTCCATTGCGTTGTCATCAGTCTCTTGACATCAATAGCTTGTCAACCCCAATCAGTCGCAGTCAGAGCGTTTCTGGCAAATAGCAAATGGCAAGTTGCCATTTCCTCAGAACCTGCTGAGGTGCTGACCTGCTCGCCCAGACAAGAATTTGCCAGGCTTCCACAAAACGGATGTCGATCTTTAGCAGCCTTCGTGGAGCCTTGAAGGTGTCGACCCCGCTCATGTAGCTCTACCAGTCGCTGGTATAGCGGCACTCGCTGTACATGTAGCCCCTGCCATTGTGGCTGGAGCTGCGGCTTCTTCTGCGATTGGGGGGCTTGCAAGTCTTCTTTGGACTGGATCTGTGAGAGCGAGTCTTCTCGGAACTGGAGCTGTGGCTACTACTGGGATTGAAGCGACTGTTGCAGCTACTGTCATTCACAGCAACGTGGATGACGCTGAAGCTTCAGACAAAAAGACCCTGGCCAAGGTCAAATTCATATTCATTGGTGCTATGATCGGTGCTTCGATTGGAGCCACGGCTGCTTCTTTTTGTTGCGCTTCTGTTGCTCCGGTAGCGGCTTCTGCCATTGGGACTAAACTCACGGTTTGTGCTGGATTTGGGGCGACGGTATCAGCAGCAATCGCTGCCATTCCCGGGCTCTTGGGCTTCACGTCGGGTGGTATTGCGAGCAGTTCCGTCGCTGCATGGATGATGTCCACCAGCGCCATCGCAAACGGGGGAGGGGTCCCGGCTGGGGGATTCGTGGCAGCTATGCAGAGTATCGGCGCGGTTGGCTTGGGGGCATCGGTTGTTCTTGGAATTGGCGGCATTGCCGCTGTTGTCATGGGTACCGGTTTGGTCGTCTGGGCGAAGAAATCGGCCGTTGCTGCTGCAGCCATTACGGCAACAAGCTTTTGGACGTCCCCAGTAGTGCTAATTGGTACCGGTACAGCCGCCGGCGCAATCGTTGGCTACCTCGTGTGGGTATTGGTTGACGGGAAGTTCTTGTATCACATCTTTGGTGATGAAGATGATGCGCGCGATATATTCGTCACCGAGAAGTCTGCGAGCAACAAGACGCTTGGATTCTAAAAAGGCTTAAAAGTGCTGCCGATGGAAGCAGAACAAAAGATCTCCTACGCCCACCACTGCTCGGACATTGCGTATGCACTGGTGCTGAGTTGGGTGTGATGTGCGAAAAGCAGATGGCCCGACTTGATTCGTGTGAGGGAGTTCGTTGCGAAAGCTGAAGACGTCAAGAGGCTGGCAGGTGGAACGCCCCTGCGAAGAAATATTGTTAGGGTAAATCCATGAATGAAATTACTTCAGGCTCTTAGGCCATACTTCTACTATGAGGCTTTGACAACTTTCCCCACATGTACATCTACTTGGAGATTCTAGCTCTAACTCCATGCATTCTGCTTTCAACGTATGCGGGGGCTTGATCGTCGAAAGTTGCGGCTGCTAGCCGTTCGAGTTCGAGAATGAAGGAGATCATTGTCTGGGATCGTGTGGGGATTTTCGATGACACTTTCACAGAACCACGACTGATTCAAACATACTTCTTTCATTGATCATCGAGCGATCAACGGCCATCAACAACAATGAAAAACATTTTTAAAAGAAACCTTGCCGCCTTCGTCCACAAATCAACCGCTTCACTGAACGTAGTTCGAAGTATAATACATCAGAAGCAAAATCGTGTTCTGGCTGGCTTTTTTTTAACATGACTCAAAAAAGTTTTGCAAAGATCAATCCCAAAGTGGATGAACTCGCTGAGTCAGTGGGAAAACAAAAGACAAGCGAGGAATTAGTTCGCCGGGATGGCTCTAACCCTCGACACATACTTGTTTTTCAGTGCTGTGGAAAATGGAGGACTGAATCAACAGACCGGTCACAAAAGCCACTCCACATGCGATTTCACTCGAAAGTGAAGCTCGTTGAGTGGCACACTGTACTTCTCGCGGTCACTTGTCGACGGTACGATGGGCAACGCTTTTCATCAAATGCCCACTGTGTGTTTGCGGATTGTTTTATGATTCTAAACCAGACCAACAACTCGATCGCGGCCATCGACATGTTCGAACTCCTCAAGAGTGAATATTGAGTCCACGAGTCTGTGCAAGAAAGCTATGACGTTGTGAAGTTCAGGCGTTTCATTGAATTGAATTTGTTCTGCGAATCAGACGTGTGTCATCTTCTCTTTGAATTGATTTGTATTTCTTTGTCGTACAGCCGAACTGTCACTCTTCGTCGACAGAGTGCAGTCCAATCTCAGTGAACTCCAGGTTGTTGTCGGACTCCTTGCGATCGAATCCTTTCGTCTTCGAAGAAGTAGTGCCAGCTACTGGCTGAGAAGGACGCAGTGTAGGTCCGTCGAAAGCTTCGTCGATAACTTTTGCTGGGTTGGTTCGGCCCCGGTCAAGAACTTCCTTCATGATCAGAGGGATCTCGTCCGATCGAGACTGGATCGCGTCGTGGAGGTTTGAAGTCAGTGCAACGTACAGCTAAAATGAATGGAAAACACACACGTTGAGGTCAGTAGGAGATCAACAGTTCCACACACAAGAGTCAGGACTTACTCGGTTCATGCCAGATAACACGCTTGCATGTTTGTTGCACTCAGCGTATAGGATCCCACTCCGAAGTGCCACAACACACTGTAGCGTGATATTGATGAGCACACAGGCAAAAGGAAAGTGGCGTGTTGGGTGCTGCGAGAGTCCGTGGAAGCGGTGCGCCAAGTCTGGGTAGGTGTCCACCAAATACAGGATTTGAAGCAGCGAGAGCACTCCGCACCCGCGCAAGTCCGTCGAGGGGTCCGTGCCCTGGAAGCCGATATCTTCCCAGTGTCTGCCGATGAGAAGCACATCGCGAGAGCTTTTCGTGATCTTCCTGTAGATAGTCTGCAGTATCCCTACCACCACATCGTTGTGAGCGTCGAATGCGGTTGCAGCGATGCAAAACACGCGATCACGCTCCTCAATCGCTCCAGTAAACGTAAGTCGAGGGCGTGACAAGCAAGTCAAACACGAGCCACGTGGGAAGTCCTCAGACACAATGATGTCTCGGTGCTGCATGACGTCGGGGGTCTCCGCATAGTAGCCCGCTGCTTCCGCGTATGATATCCGTGACACCGACGCTGTCCCCTGGGTATTGTTGGTCTTTGCAGTAGAGCCCGATCCTGAATCCTCTTGGGTTTGTCGGTGCTGTACCAGTTTGATCTCTCTCCACTCAGACGCTTCATCGACCACGCTTTTCTCGGATATTGTTTTCGTGTCGTCGACGCTGTCATCGATAGCGTTAACGTTGTCGGAGCCTCCGCGATTCTTCACGTTCTCTTCACTATCATCGTCACCATCGGCTTCTTCTGCTATAGTTTCGGTGGCTCCTTGAGCTTGACTGAAGATGCGCCCCATAACAGACATTGACCGACTGACCTCAGGACCGCCAGGCGTTTTCGTTGCATCCACATTCTCGTTCTCATCGATCAGAACTTCTTGGTCTCCAAGACCCCGTTTGTAAATGTTGTGCAGCTCCGTCAACGAAAGAGCGTCGGGTTCGACGGCAGCTTCAGTCGACTCACCTGTCGAGTCAGCATGAGCTGTCTCCGTCGCTTTGCTGGTTTCGATTAGCATTTTTTCTTCATCGGTAGCCCGTTTGAGCTCTTTCAGGAGTTCTTCCTCTTCCTTCAGCTTCCGATCCTCTAGCGACTCTCTCCGTGCTCTGAGCTCATCTTCTGACAACGGATTCACGTCTGCAGCAGGCTTGATATCAAACGCGAATTCGTCTTCATCCGCACCAGCATCTAAGTCGCCGCCCTTGCTAGGGCTTGTGCTAGCAGCAGTTGCTACTGAAAAGGACAAGTCGCTTGTCAGCTCCATCTCGTTTTCGAATTCGCGCTCGTCAGGGAAAGCTGGTCCGCTAGGAAGCGTGTATCCACCTTCATCCTCAGTCGTGTGAGATTCATCAGCTTTCTTGCGCATGCTCTGGTACGAAATGCCAAATGTAGCGTCAGCGCTGAGTTTCGTTGCATTGGCTCCACCGGCCATTTTGTGGATGTCGGAGAAGGGGCTACTAGGCTCCAGCGTCGTGACACGCGCAACTCGAACTTCCTCCCCGAAAGAAAGTTCCATCGCAGTCGTATCGTTGGATTTGATGCTGGGAAGTGCCTTCAAAAGCGCGTTCTCCTCCTCAACAGCTACGTCTACAGGTTTCGACACTGGCTGGTCCGGCCCAAGCGAAAGTACGCGTTTCTCCATCCGCTGCTTCTCCTCAATTTCAAGATTGCTCACCACTGCTGCATCAACCTCCAGTACGTCTTCGTCATCGTCGTCTGGATCGTTCAACTGCAGCGGGGGTGGCGCAGGTGAGCTCTCGTCATCTTCTTCACCCTGAGAGTCGTCTGAATCATCATTCTCGTTTTCCACGGGATTCATTGAGCCGATGATGACAGGGACAGTTGCAGGTGCTGGCGGAGGAACAGCAAGATTGGTTGAAGTTGCCTCTACGATTTCGCTGATAGCCTCGTGAGCTGGTGGCGCTGGTGGCGAATCTTCCTCTGCTTCAATGATAGCGTCTTCAATCGAAGGTTCATCCCTAGCCAAGTCACCCGTCATCTCTTCTTCATTATGTGCAATGGGTAGCGGATGTTGTGTCTGTTCTTGAGTAGGAAGTGTTGTTTCTTCCGCATCTGTGTCAGTAGTGTGCTGCTCTTTGCCTTCCTCTTCATTTACAACATCGTCATCTGTTGCAAGGTCAAGGACAGCTTGAACCACATCTTCGCTGGAAATTGGTGAAGTTTGTTCAGGAAGAGTTGGTTCTTGTGAAGCCGATGTACTATCTCCCACGGCAGCGTCTTCCTCCAGGTTGATAGTGGCCATTTCACTCTCAACATCTAAAGTCCACACAACCGTATCGTCAGCAGCCTGCACAACAAAAGACCAGCCTAAGCAAACCAAGCGCAGCGCACCAGCCCGCGGTGAAGAAGGCCCCGAGGCTGAGTCGTGAAACTCATCTGCGTTGTCACCGAGGGCGTCATCGTCTTCATATTTGAATAAAAAAAGGCGTCAGCACTCTCACTTCAGCAGCTCAAACATCCCCGAGCACAGTTGTCCAACCATCAAGGTTCGTCACGGCGTCCAGCTGGCTCAAGATGCTGTCTGCAGCCATATCCCCCAAGTCTGTCGTATAGACAGGTAAGCAGATAAGTGCCAACCACAATGCAACCAACGCACACGCTCCGTCGCACCTTCCCCGTCCTGGTCCGGGTCTGCATCGAAGAAAGCCTCTGCGTATGCAACAGCAGCGAGTCTTCAGCACTGCAGGCCCAGTCCACAGACAGGAGAATGGGTCCATCCATCCATACCTTCAAACGCGGTGCCCTCGCCGTCCACATCGTGCAGCAGATCTACAGGAGCCAACACTGATCAAAAAGGGTCCATCTGCACTTCAACATGCACCAAAATTGTCCACGCACCATCCAGCACGTCCACATCTGACGGTCCGTCCAAGGCCATGGCTCTTGTAGGTAGGGAACCAGCACTAGTAAGATGCTCTTGTCCTCCCTTTCTCACTCTCTCTCTCTCTCTCTCTCTCTCTCTCTCTCTCTCTGTGCCTTGCTCAGTATCGGGGTCGGTCTCCGCAAAAACTGCAACGGCCTCGCACCGCTTCGGGTGTCACCCATTTTTGACCAATGACATCGCTTTGCATTATTGCGCGTCGTTTCGACCAATGCCTTATTATCGATGAGGACCAAGGCGGCGATGGCGCTGCGCGAGGTGGGTGTGGTGCTCGCGTGCCTCGCGCGCTTCGGGGGCGCGTCC
>JAHQIV010001519.1:0-11364 GCA_030463285.1 Phytophthora europaea
GGCGCCGCGCCCGCCGCTGCTGCCGACGCCGAGTTCGAGGACCTGCCGCTGTCCAACATGCGCAAGATCATCGCCAAGCGCCTCACGGCCTCCAAGAAGGACGTGCCGCACAGCTACTCGAGCATCGACTGCGAGATCGACAACGTCCTGAAGCTGCGCAAGCAGCTCAAGAGCAAGCACGACGTCAAGGTCGGCATGAACGACTTCATCCTCAAGGCCGTGGCCCTCGCGCTGCGCGACGTACCCGAGGCCAACTGCTTCTTCGACGTCAAGACGCAGAGCATCAAGCCCAACCCGTCCGTGGACGTGTCGGTGGCTGTGGCCACCCCCACGGGCCTCATCACCCCCATCGTGCCCAAGGTGGACACCCTCGGCCTGAGCGGCGTCAACCGCATATTTATGGAGCTCGTCTCGCGCGCGCGCCAGAACAAGCTCAAGCCCGAGGAGTTCCAGGGCGGCTCGTTCACCGTGTCCAACCTCGGCAGCTTCGGCATCGACCAGTTCCGCGCTGTGATCAACCCGCCGCAGGCCTGCATCCTGGCTATCGGTGGCGGCCGCAAGGAGGTGCTACCGCCGCTTGAGATCGTGGAGGGCGTGAACCCTGAGCCGCGCATCGCTACGCTCATGAACGTGACGCTGTCGTCGGACCGTCGCGTGGTGGACGGCGTCATCGCCGGCCAGTTCCTGCAGGTGTTCAAGGCATACATGGAGAGCCCGGAGCTCATGGTCCTGTAAGCAGCCCCCGATGTGTAGAGCGCTAGATCATTCAGCTCGCCACCATCAATAGCAGACGGCACGGAGAGCGTGGAGCGAGTTCCAGGTTGGAGGACGAGGCCCCTGGCGTCCAAGACCGGCAGCCCGACATGAAGGAAAGGGAGGTCGCGCGCGAGTAGTTTCCCGTCGTCCTGGGCGATAACAAGGGCGTACGTACGATGTCTCCCCCGTGTTCAATTTTGCCTTGAGAATTTCTCGCATTTGTTCTGGTGTGTCCGTTGTCCTGCTTGGAATAGCAGGAGTCTTATGTGTCGTGTGTCTGGGGCCCAGGCTGGAAGCAGTGTGGGGTGATCTTGAAGTTGATTCGAGGCCAGGTGAGCGCGTGGCATTGATCGCGCGTGGGGTGTATTCTTGTCTGCATTGCAGGCTCTGACTGGCGTTGCTGGCAGCTTCACCCGCGTCTAATTCCGTCGGTGCAATGCAGGCGCTCAAAGCCTTCACACGGTGGTCAGTCAGACGCGATGCGTGGTCATTGCTAATTCTGCGTTGGGACGGAGTGTGCCTGCGTCATGGCGAGCATCCAGCGGAACGAGAACCCCGAAGATGTGTACGAGGTTCTGGAGCGCATCGGCGAAGGGTGAGTGCGAATCCATGGATGATGCATCCATCAGCATTCCTCTGTCTTAATTCGTGAGGGCTTTGCTCATGCTCTCGGTTGTTCGTCAGGTCATACGGCAAGGTCTACAAAGCTGTCAACAAGTTAAGCGCCGAGGTCGTGGCGCTCAAGGTGGTGCCCGTGGAGAGCGACGACCGAGTTGCGTTCGACGAGCTCACACGCGAAATCCGCATCCTAGAGCGCTGCGAGTCGCCGTTCGTGGTGCAGTATTGCGGCAGCTTCTCGTACGAGTCGCAGCTGTGGATCGCCATGGAGTTCTGCGCTGCCGGGTCTCTCGCTGACCTGCACGTACTGCGCGAGCGTCAGGTGCTGAGTGAGGCCGAGATTGCTGCCGTTTGTGCCAATGTGGCGCTGGGACTCGCGCACTTGCACTCCCGAGGACTGATCCATCGCGACATCAAGGCCGGCAATTTGCTGCTGAACGCCGACGGTGTGGCCAAGCTGGCGGATTTTGGCGTGTCGGCGCAGCTCACGGCAACCGTAGGCAAGCGGCGTACCGTGATCGGTACCCCATTCTGGATGGCGCCCGAGGTGATCCAGGAAGCTCAGTACGATTGCAAGGCTGACCTCTGGTCGCTGGGGATCACGGCTCTCGAGTTGGCGGAAGGTGAGCCACCACTCGCTCACATGCACCCGATGCGCGCTATCTTCTTGATCCCGAACCGCGCGCCGCCCGAGCTTCGTGAGCCTCACAAGTATTCGGCTGAATTCCGTGACTTCCTCGCTGCGTGTTTGAAGAAGGACCCGCAGGAGCGTGCCTCGGCCCAAGACTTGCTACGTCATCCTTTCATTGCCCGCAACGTTGACCGATTACGTGCGAGCTCCGATCGCTCGGCAGCAAGTGGAGCGCGCATGGCAGGGCTACCCGTGCTCCAAGAATTGGTGGAGCAAAGTTTGGAGCTCGTGCAGGAGGCTCGACAGCGCGGTGTCGAAGACGAAGCTGAATTTCGTGGTGCCGCCACAGGCCGTCCCGATGGTTCGCTCTCAGTTGCAGGCCTCAGCACCATGCTGCGCAATGGCTCCATCATTAGCAGCGGCACTGGTGGGTTTGGAGGGTTTGGTGGCTCTGACACCGCTGTGGGGTTTTCATCCGTTCGCCGCAGTGACTTCAACTCGACCGACACTTCGTCTTCACTGGGTTATGGCTTTGGAGGTGGAACCACCGTCTTCTCTTCTAGTGCCTCTGCGGACGAAGAACGCTGCGGGACAATGGTGTTCCAAAGTGATGATACCAAGTCCGCCAACTCCACGCTGGACAGCACGAGCTCGGAAAACCGAGAGAGGGAGATCACGTCCAGCGACTTGTACGGCACCATGATTCCAGTGGCAACATCGGGAACTGTTCGCCCACCTCCAGCTCCCGTCATGCCAGCCTTCAACTCCAGAAGTAGCAGTCGCAGCGGCAGCCGCGACAGCAGCCAGGGTGAATCTGCTCGACCCGAGGCTGAAAGCAACGAACCATCTTTCATGAAGTACTTCCGCCGAATTACAAGCTCTTCATCGAAATCGGCGACGATCCGTGCTGCTGGGCCTGCGGCGGAGGCGTCCATGACTACTCTCCGTGCTGTGCAGCAAAAACTTCATCAACTCGAGGAAGACTATGAACGCGACCGACAAGAACTTGCTCGCCGCTTTGAGAAGCAGAAGGCCGAGCTGGAACGCCAGCTCGAGGACTTGAGTTCTCAAAGCTAAGATAACCAGCTATGAATGAATGACACACCTTGAAAAGTATTATGATGCTATGAAATGAGAAAATGATTGTGCACCGGGCACGTCCAGTCACTTAGGCTTCAAGAGTCATGACGTTGGCTCCACCCACGTCGTAGTGCGCGATGTCAGTGCGTCCGTCGAAGAGATCCTGCCCCACACCTCCAACGCCGCCACCGTTCCGGTTTGCATTGCCATTTCCACGGTTTTCTTGCTGAGCAAGACGAGCTTTGCAGGAAAGAAGCTGCTGTAAGCCTTCGAACATCTCTCTCTGCTGCTTCTTGGCTGGAGCTGACGTCTTGAGAGCTTTTTGCTGCTTGCGCAACTCCTTGGTGAGAGATTCTTGTTGTGCCACTTTGTGCTTGTAAAGCTCTTGAAAGGAGCGGATGTCTCGAAGCAGGCGAGCATTTGACGTGCCTTGTTCGAACTCAACCTCCTGTGCGATTTTGTCGGCCTTGCCCTGTTGCAACTGAAGCTGGCAGTGGAGAAGGTGGAACTGGGACTCCTCGCGTAGTGCGTCCTCCTGGAACGCACCACACTCCTGCTCGAGTTTAAGCCGCTCGGCCTCGAGCCCGACGGCTGTGTGGTCGTACTGCGCCTTGCGTTCCAGATAAACCTGCTCCATCTCTTGGTAACGTTGACGCACCGTGCGCAGCTCTTTGATCTGTGGGGCCAATTGATTCTTACGCTCCTTGAGTGCTTGGTTAATGTCCGTGACCACGCGTGAGATTTCTTCAAGCGTCTCACCCTTGAGTGCATTCACTCGCGCATTTTGCACCGAGACGTCGTCAATCTTGTCTTGCGTGGCCAAAAATCCGCTAACTCCCTTCTGTCGCTCGAGGTCGCGGAGGAAACCTTCGAGGTCTGCATCTTTGCTCTTGAGAAGCTGCTCCGTACGATGCAACACGACACTTTCCGCTGTGAGCTCGGCCAGCTCGGCTTTGACCTTCTTGTACTGGTTCGTTTTGTTGCGCAGAGTAGTCGCGTATTGCTTAAACTCCTCCCGACTCATGAACTTGCTGCCAGATATTGACGCCAGCTTTGCCTCTAGCTCCTCCGTGTTGCGAAGAAGTCGCTGCTTGTCAGCTCTCAGCTGTTCGAGCTCTTCTTCTTTGTCAGCAAGTTTGCGCGCCTGGAGGTTTGCATGTTGTCGGAAGACAGCTAGCTTGTCTTCACCGTCCCCACTTCCTTGAGCGACTTGAGCGTCGGCAATCTGTGCTTGATATTGCTGAATAGCGCGTCTCAGAGCTTGCACCTCGTCCTCCATGTCGGCAATGTCGTGTTCCGTCTTAGGCGGATCGCTGAGCGCACGATCAAGTCGCTGCAGCGTCTCCTGCTGAGTGCGAAACTCGGCTGGGAATTTCGTCGTGAGAATGTCGTTGTTGCGCGCCACCTGCGACTGGAGTCTCTCAAAGAGCTGCTCGGGCGTGGCATCCTGAGATAACGACGCTCGGAGGTCCTGCAGTCGAGCATCAGCCTCTCTGGCGCGCTTCTCCGCCAGCGACAACGACAGCATCTGGTCACGCTTTCTCTCCGCCAGCTTCGCTTGCTCCTCTTGCTCCTTCCGCAGCGCACTGGTTGCAGCCAGCAGCTCTTGAAAGCCTGGGTCCGACGTCGTCTTCTTCTTGAGGTTGGCGATCTTCTCGGTTAGTTGCTGAGACTCTTCCTCCAGTTGAACGATTTCGCGGCGCAGCTCGCCCGGACGAGACTTGGACGCTCGTAGCTGGTCCACTTCCTTGTGAACTGCCTTGAATTGGTTCTGCAGCTGCTGGTAGTGCTCGTACATGGCGTTCAGCGCTGGATATCAAACACCATCGTCACCAACCTCACAAAATGTAGTGCAAACAATGCAAACAATTCCTAAGCGACGTACAGCCATCTCCGAAATACTCCTGAGGCACATTGAGAGGGGCCAGGAAGCGACCTAGATACGCTCGTTTCTGGTGGGCTGGCAGGCTCTTCAGTGCCCAATGCAGCAGCGTGTAGATGGTCTGTCGGTCCCCATGGGCCAGAGCCTCGCGGAACCCGTCGATGTCTCGAGGCAGCTGAAACTTGAGCAGCTGCAGGAACTCCAAGTAGCGCTGCGCCCGCACTTCGTCGGCTTCGGCTCGCAGATCCACCCCCGAGTGACGCGTCGGGTCGATCTCCACGAAAACCTCGTGCAGAATCTGCAGCAACTCGAAGTTGCTTTTCTCGTCAAAAGCCACGAGGGTGAGGCCGAGTCGGAACGGGTCCTTGTTCAGGTGCTCGACGATCAGCTGCAGCTCGCTCATGGTGAAGGACTTTAGGACGGTGTTTGCTGTTGTTGAAGTCGGCACGAAAAGACGCTTGATCTTTTTGGAAGCGGTGATTGGTTGATTGGACTCGCTTGCACTGCAAGTTGCAGGTCTCAAAAAAGAGAGTGACTGCTGCCAGCGACTACATGTAGAGCGTCCCTTAATAGGGGGTGTCAGAATTGGCAAAAGTGCCGCGGAACTCGCATGCGATTTCGCCCCGAAATGGCATGTGATTTCTGGGGCAAATGACATGTCATTTAGAAGTTTCTTAATAGGCGTTTCAGATTTGCACGGGAAATCGCACGATTGCTCCCAGCCGCGTTGGCATGCCAAACCCAGTGACCGTCAGCTCTTCATCGCCGAGATGGTCGATCTCCTCGCTAACGCTATGTGACGGGACCATCCGAGAGGACTCTCCGTTTGGCGACTGAATTGAGTGCTTCCCAGTCGAGTCTACAGTGGAAGAGCTGTATGCGATCCTGGCGCAAGTCCTTCTTTCGCTGCGATATATGACGGCAAGAGTGAACAAGTAAGGCAGTCATGAAGTCACGATGGAGTTTTTTTTTTAATTTCAATAATGAAGAGTTCCGACAGCTAACATGCCACAAAGGAGTGTTTTGATGTCACCTACAAGTTATCGCGTGTTTGTCAACAACAGCAAGCATGAGCAGGCTCCGATATGGTTTCAGCTTACCGTAGCACTCGACTGCCTCGGGACAAACGAGAAGGGGAAGAATATCTGGAGCGTTGGGTACTGGAATGCTGGGCTTGAACATGGCTTGTCTTCGAAGGCCGAAATCTAGATCTGCTCGGGCGGTCCTCCAACCTTCGGCCTCTTGTCCGTGTCGTTGAAGTTCACTTCGACCTCGATCCGTCCACCAGCCCTTTGTAGTCGAGGGCGGACAGGTGCACCCTCGAGCTTGCGTCGATGACTCATACCTAGACCAGTGCTAGCATTAGCATGCGATCATAAGAAGCTTTAAAGCCGCAAGGGAAACTTACTCGCTCTTAGACCGTTGGAGAGGGCGGTCCTCAGTGATAAAGGACCTGTGAGTGGCGATAGCTGGTGGTCTCTTCCAGACAGCGGCAGTGACAGCCTAACAGCGAGGACGTCCACGAAGCTTCTTCCCCCTGGGAAGGTTGCCGTTCCTAGTTTTGGCGTCAGGACAAATAGCATGTGTTATTTCGCGAAATCCCCTACCTCTGGAGGTGGGTGATTTCGAAATGAATGTCATTTGCCCCAGAAATCGCATGTGATTTTCGCGTGAAATAACACGCCATTTTCCGGGAAATAACATGGTATTTCCCTTCAAATCACACAAACGAAATCATCCACCTCCGGAGGTGGGTGATTTGGCCAAATCACATGTCATTTGAGCGGAAACCTGTGATCCGCCACAGGAAAGAAGCCCTCAGTTTGCTTTTTCTCTCAGACAGAGGCAAGTCCCTGACCAGATCGCACCACGCTGCTGCACGTAACCTCACTGCCAGCCGCAGCCATGACTAATGTGGACATCATCTACTACTCCATGTACGGGCACGTGGCCAAAATGGTGTCGTCGCTCAAGGCCGGCGTGACGTCTGTGTCCAGCGTGAAGGACAGCGTCTACCAGGTGCAGGAGAAGCTCAACGAGGACCTGCTCAAGGCTCTGCATGCGCCGCCGAAACTCGACCTGCCCATTGCCACGCTGGACATGCTCCAGGACGCCGACGGCATTTTGCTGGGCTTCCCCACGCGCTTCGGCATGCTGCCGGCGCAGGTCAAGGGGCTCTTCGACGTCTGTGGGGGCCTCTGCGCCCGAGGAGAGTGCATTGGCAAGCCCTGCGGCGTCTTCTTCAGCTCAAGTCGAGTGGATCTGAGGAGCTACCCCACGAGCGACGCCTGCGGCGAGAAATGAACATTGCAGAATCGCGTGCAGTGCTCACTCCTCGTCGCAGGCGTCGCTTGTAGCCATATCAGCTTGCAGTGAGATGCTAACTTGCTATGTCGGCGTTGTCACCAAGGCCTGTGGCTACGGTTCCTGCTTAGTCTCTCAGTCATGTATCGCCGAAAAATCTGTAGTAAGAGCTCATGGAGCTCTTCAACGTTGGCCAATGAGAGAAGCACCACCGCTTCTGCGATGAGCGCTGACGAGCACTAATTTTCGGCATGTCTGCCGACAATGGCAGTCCTGTGGTCGCTCTATCAGGAGTCTCTTACGATGTGCAGTAGGGGTGCTTGGCGCTGAGCGTGGCGGTAAGCGGGCGTCACCAGTGGCAGCGTGAGGGTCAAGGGTCAAGGCTTGACCCTCACGCCGCCGCTTGACTCAAGTGACAACCCACTCACCGAATTTGGTTGCGCTCTTTCGCGAAATGAAAAGTGATTCTGATACCCCTTAAAAGACACCGGCTATTTGCTCCAAATGTCATGTCATTTGCCACGAAATCGCATGTCACTTTGCGGGCAAATAAAGCCGCAGTTTTCAATTCTGACACCCCCTAATCCTGGTAAAACTTGCTAGACAATGATATTGTTTCGTATGTGAGAGCATAGCCAATCAAAAGTAAACGTGGCACGGTGTTATCTAAAACCAGTACTGTAGGTGAGCGTAAACGTCTGGTGAACCCCTTTCCCAGCCGAATACAAGGTATCAATATATATAAGTTGCCAGGCGTTGCTTATTCACGCAGATTGCTGTAGTGCAACGGGTACGCTGTACGGACAGCCCAACAGGGATTAATTCGCTCCAGGCCAAGTAGGTCTCGATTTAATACAAATGAGAGGGTCTTATAAATGCTCCTTTTGTATAAGGTATTGAATTTTTGGAAAGGATAACAGGTCAAAAGTATATGATATAGCAGGTAAACATGGAGGCTTAAATGGTATCATACGTTAAGAACGTATGCTTTCTGAGTGTTTAGCATACGAACTTAACGTATAATACCATTTAAGTATCCACGTTTGCTGTCGCCAAGTGGCGGAAAAACTGTACTAACGTTAGCTGTTAGGCGTCGGAATGTGCGAATGTTTTCAGCGCTCCCCGGTTGATGCCTACCGCTAGGCGGGTTCAGAGCGCATTGACGAGCTACGATGGTCGCTAACCTTACACATCCGGATTTGTGTCGCGCGCAGATACTGCGGCTGCGGAGCAGGCGCAGGAGATGCACAGTTTCATGTGAACGCAGCATTATAAGAATGCTATATGACCAGCACGCCCAGCCCAACCCTCTAGTCCCGGTATTGTGAGTTCAGCTCCAAACTGGCCGGAGCGATTGAGCCCAATCGCCGGCCAATCGTTCCGCGTATACTCTGGCGTATACTGTTCTACTAAGTACGAGTGTAGGCTCGGGCGATTCAGCTAATGACTTGGTAATTGTATGTGGGCGATTCAGCGAACCGCTCGGGGGTTCTAAATTGGGAGGCCAGGATTATAATACTGGCAATATCCAGGATGACGTGCAGGATTAATCCTGGGTGAGCGAATCCTAACTTAAGTTAGTACCCATATGGGGAAGTTTGGAGAAGATTCGTTGAGGACGCGGAAGATACACATCGTGGGCCTGACATCATGATCCTGTCATGATTCATGACAGGATCCCTCAGGTGAAACGACCTTCAGCAACCCGAAACGCGAAACACTGTGGATTTAGGTTCGCGGTTACGAATGCCCTTTCGTCCGAACCTGGATTCACGGTTTTTCGTCTTCCTTTGAAAAACCTCGAGAACCAGCGAAGCAATTTGGCCAGTTCAGGTTTTTCAGGTTCGTTCCGGAGCCCAGCTCACAAGCAAGGTTCATGGCAGTTTCATTCAAAGGTTGTTTTCTCGCCCTGCTATTGGAGAATAATGATGGATACCCCGCGGCTTTCCTTCGCTTGGAGCCGCACCCTGCCCTTTTCGCGTAAAGCATGGAACAATGAACTGGAGCGCAATCCCTCCGCTAGAGCCGCACTGGTCAACTGGTGTTTTGGCCAATGGCAAAACGGAGAAAGGAACAAGTTCGTCCGTTTCAAGTGTGTTCGCGACCCGCAGCACAGTCCCAACCGAACCAATAAAACCTCGCGAACCAAGTTCTCGGGGGTTTATCGGTTCACGGAAAATCGGGGGAACCAAGGTTCGGTCAATCTTCGTTCCAACTGAGCAGGATTCATTCAGGATCAATCATGGTTTAATATTGTCGTTTTCGCCCAAATTTGGAGACCCTGGAGGGAACTTGGGAGTCCTCTTAATCGATTGCAACCGTTTTTCGACCAATCAGAGGTGGCGTACCTCTGGACACGCATTTCACTTTGCATTCTTCCAGCAATGAACCCAGCAACCTTGGTCCGGCGCAGCTCTCCTCGACGCGTTTCGCTCGATGCCAACTCACCCAACCAAGACCGAGCAGCACAAGACCCCGATCCTCGTTCCTCGCCGTACCAGAGGTGAAGTCCATGTCTTGAGCTGCTGCGAGAGGTGGTTTCCTCGCACGATCCGTTGATCAAACTCTCAGTCGATGTACGTTTGAAGAACACTTGTCAATCAGCGGCTGTCGTCGTCAGGGCGGATTGGCATGCACAGAGTTCACTGCGTCACATGGAACGAGGTGAAGACCAAGCTTTGGGACATTATCCAGCGTCAGTTGAAGCCATTAGCTGTTCTGACTGGAACTTCACCAGTCTGGACAGTTGATGAGCATGGCCTCGCAATCGAGATGTTTGAGAAGTACACTTCCATGAGGATGAACACCAAGATGCTGGACCCATGGACAAGTGCGAAAGATCGTCGATATCTGTCGCGAAACCAGGACGAAACAGTCTTGCTCTCTGTCTACATGTACGGCAACGAGATATCGACCATTGGTCAGCTTGCGGACTTTGAAGACCAGTGCATTGGTCCGGCCACAACCGAACGTGGAGGTGCTGCCACAGAAGAACTCTACCAACTCTTTATGAGCTCACTGAAGGAGAAGTGGGGCGCTACGTTCACTGCACAGGATATGTCATGGCGTCTGTGGGCTTCACTCGTTCTCAAGAAACCAAGACCTCAGCACGAGCGAGAAATCGCCAAGGGGCCGCCACCGAGTCTGGTTACTTAGTTCAGGTCTGCGTCAAACACATGCGACCAACACTTCCAGCGTGTGCAGCGCAGCGTAATGGTGGCAAAGAAGGTCGTACAAGGCATACAGGCAAAGGTGAAGCACTTCGAGCAAACGGTCCAAGTGCTGCAGACTGCCATCATGTACATGACCTCAATGCTGGAGAATCATTTGGATGTGATCGAGGCAATGGGTGAGAGTGTGGTGATGCAACCAGATAGCGCATAGACCCTGTCCGCGTTGGCCACCATTCCGAATCAAGAAGACGTCGACCGTGCCTAACACAACTGGTTCTTGATCAGCGACAAGCTCAAAATCTAACCATGCATCTCTACCACACTCATTCCGTTTTCATCACTTGAACAACCGTTGTCATAATCAGGATCACCTCCCTCCGAAAACTTCAGCAAGTCTTTCACGACGAATTGATCAGCTCGCGATGTGCTCACTTACTCATCCCCAGGGCCGACATAGCGTCAACCTCACCGGTTACACTCCACCCACAGTGACGCCACCGCCATCCCGCAGCCTACTCCCACGGTCAATCCGATCCCCGCTCCGACGCTGTCCCGTCTCGAACGAGGTCTCCGACCATGGCGCTCGCATATCGTCGCTACGCACTATTGACGCCATTGCGAGCGTGCTGGCTCCGGCTACCACGTCCTGCCAACCGCTCGGTGCCATGCGCGCTGCAATACGCGTGTCTGGACACTAGATAACGATGGTCGATACTGACCCGCCGCACGCCTTGAACCCGAGGCCAACCACACCACACCGACTGCCGCTGGCACGCCAGCAGCGAGCACGGCAGCAGCGAGCACGGCAGGCGTGGTGTGGTAGACAACGCGCCAGAAGCCACCAAGGTGCAAAAACGAGTGCGGCAACGACAGCAAAAGGACGCAAAAGTGCCGCGACCCGGGATCGAACCAGGGACCTT
>JAHQIV010001520.1:0-11361 GCA_030463285.1 Phytophthora europaea
GCCGCGACGTCGATGCTGGCTCTGGACTTTCTCGACAGTTCTGGAAACGCCTGAAGGCGAATATGCGTGTTGATGCTATTCTGCTTCGTGCACGCCTCTTGCGCTTTCACCCACCCTGCGTTCGACGCATCCTGCAGCAGAAACTTCTTCATGAGGAAGGCGGAAATTGTCGAATGATCTAAACTAGCTTTTGTCGATGTACTTGGCTTCTTATAATAGAGAAGCTTCGCTGAAGACTATTGTAGCGATGTTTTGGGCGTCTAACATTAGATAGGCGAAGCCCAAACGCTTCAAATCTTATGTTAGCCAGCGATTCGATTTTGCTATCTTCGTGTTAAGAGACAGCAATCAACCGAAACCAAATGCCAAATGCTCGAAAATCTTGATTTGGCATTCTATCTGTTAACCATTCTTTCTGTGAGGTACGGTAATGCATGAACGCTAATTATTTTGACGACCGCAGAGTAGGTGTCGTTGCGGAATAAAACCGGGATGTTCTCCGTCTCATAGCCGGCCTGATATTTTGTGGTTTTCGCTGCCTTTATCCACCTAGGCAATAAGTTTTGAAATACTGCAAGTAATTCACCTCGAGAATTATCGAGCCAGGCTTTCATCTTGGCGTGAGTTCCTTCTACGGAAGACGTGGTGTGGCAGCCAAAATGACTGTAGTTGTTAGTCCACGCGCTCACAAATTTGGCTCGGTATGGCCACCACGTCCTCGCAAGGTATTTGTGCATCGCTGGACTAAGTACTTGTAGTTCAGCACTGAGCTTGTCGAACTCGCTGTCGCTGGGGGCGTTAACAGCATCATCGAACTTGGCAATGAAAATGTCAACCTGCATCTCGTGTCGTTTTTGCATAACCGAGGGCGTATCATCTGAGTCTTCAGCAACAACAATTTTTTTCTTCGCCTGAGCAATGACATTGCGTCGAATATGTCAACGACATAGCAGGTTTGCAGCCATTGGAAATATGGCATCCAAAGCGTTTGTGCAGGCCAGATCTCGATCTGTACCGTTTACTTTTGGCATCGGCACCGACTGATCAATCATGAACTCCTTCAATGTCGAAAGCGCTCAGTGGAAGTCCGGCTCCGCTTCTCCAGGCATCCAAATGTGTGCGAAGAGTAGAATAGTATTCATACCAGTGAGGATAATCACGTTCAAAAGCGGCATGCGAAACTTGTTCGTGTTGTAAGTACAGTCCATTACCATCACATCCATGAAATACCTTGCCAGCATTGTTGTGTCCGGGTGTGCCCACATCAAGTAACGAAGTCCATTTGAAGACGACTCTGTCTCGTACGTATAGTGGAACTGGTTCTTGGCGAGCAAACTGAATAGGGCCTCGTTACTTGTCTGGTTGGCCAGAAGTTGTGTCCGCGACTTCTTTTTCCTGTTGGATATATCCTGCGGAATGACCAAGGTATCCTTATCGGACAGTATCAGGGTTGAATAAATTGTGGATGTACAAACACCGGCTTTGGCTTGAAGGTCGACCAAATCTGGAACTGCATTTATCCGTTAAGCATCACGCTGACGGTGAGGTGCATGAACGCGAACATCGTACGACGGCGGATGGTTGTGTGTTTGGCTGCCATCTCTAGTGTGGACGATCTTCCATCGCCCAGTCGGGTCGAGTGCGTCAACTGCCACAATACTGATTCGCATGCCGCATCCGTCTCGCTTCGACGTCACCATTTGTCTCTGCCGGTCTGCGTCGTTCAATTTCCTAGTGTTTTACGGTTTTCCGGCGTGGACACACGCGAACAAGCGATACCGAATCTGGCCGTTTGCATTACGGCTGAGTTGGTTTCGGGAAACGTTGAAGGCATTGTCCTTGGTCCACGCGTGGATGGCCTCAGCAGATTCAGCAGAATCGTACACGAGCTCAGACGGGGCTGGTATGAAATAGACGACTGGCGGTCCTTGTTCTGACTGTGATATGGGGGCGGTGATCTCGGGTGTGGGTGATGATTCAGAGGCTGGTGTGCTGGACACTGGGGGCCAAATGACGCGGACCATCCCTATATGATGGCGAGGATCAAACGAGAAGTGCTCAGCCACATCGACCTACGCTTGGTCGGCAGACCAACCTCGTAGACTTATCAGTATCTTTTCTAAGCCGCTCTGTAACGATATAATGGGTGTGTTTTGCACAGGCACTAACGCCAGGTGCCTGGGCTTTCTCTGCCCCAGTGCTCCGGTATCAATGCTCCCTAACTTCTCTTCATCTCAGGCCTCCTTGACGCACCTTTTTTTATCTCTTAGAAAGCTTTCCAGTCTTCGCATCGACCTTAATGGAACTGTTCACAGGTCGAGTCTCGCAGATCCGAGATGGATGACCTCTGCGATGGCAGCGGTCCCAAATCATGCTGGTCCAGCACTTCTCGGTACGATGTCCCCACCTGCCGCACTCTTCGTAGTACTCATTCCGATCCGGGTTGACTCGCGGTGGGTATCCCGAATGTGGCGCCGATCCAGACTGTCGAAGGGGCTGGCGCCCCTGAGTTAGGAGGGGGGGGGGCTTGATGCCATCCCACACGCTCCATCACACGAAATACCTCGTGAGTGAGTTCTTTCTTGGCCAGGACCGCATTGAAGACATCCTTCCAGACGACCGTGATCCCGAAACGTTGCTGGGGTTGGACTGATCCGAACCAGAGACTGTCGTTCCGAATAAACTCGACTCGCGATCCTGCGTGTGTCTCGAGGAAACACTCTGGATCACCGACATCGGGCCACTCAGGCTGTCTCCATCTCGAATCGTCCGAGCCAAAGATTGGTACGACAAATGCGAACTCAGTGATGGAATCGATGACGGCCGCGGCGGGCCAAACTGTGAGCGCTTGGA
The DNA here is from genome assembly GCA_030463285.1 of Phytophthora europaea. Lineage (NCBI taxonomy): Eukaryota > Oomycota > Peronosporomycetes > Peronosporales > Peronosporaceae > Phytophthora > Phytophthora europaea. Next base: position 2,854 of record JAHQIV010001520.1, read on the forward strand.
ATTCGGCTTGTCGATGGCTGAACTCGCAGGACTGCGAACCGTCCGGACGCCAGCCACTCTCATTCGGAGAAGACACTCGCGTCCGAGTAGTCCGGCTTCGTACTCCAACATCGTTACGTCACCATCTTGACCTTCGATCTTCACGTCTTTATTCAGGGCTTGGAGACTCAGAGCTGGCACGATTCGGGTAGTAACGCCCGTGATGACATCTCGCCACTCGAGGAACTCCACCGTTAGCAGCTGCTGTTGGCCTTTAACGATCGAACGCACCTACCGTTCGAATGAGTTTAGAGGATGAGTGGAATAAGCCGGGCGTTCGAGGTGCCATCAACCGTGTTGATAACGCGCCACGCGGAGCTTGGGAGTTAGTCGCGGCTATTGAGCCAGTACCAAACTGGAAATAATTACAGGAAGAACATGCAGCTCGGCAAAAGCGACTTGCAAAATGTTTGCGCTCGGAATTTAAAGTTCTGCCTCGATTGGCTGCGAGTGCTGGGTACGTCGTTTCAAGTAATGACAACTCGCCGTATTTTATACGAATGATCTGGCTGCTACGCCTACAGCTCGATCCTTAGGGCCGAATAGCGAAGAAGCTGTTGACTGTGTTCATGGCATTTCTTCGCTAAACCGCTGGACGGGCGATGAAGTCATGCACAGGCGTATTCTGCAAGCGTCATCAATTGTTGTATCATACAACACCTTCATGAAAAGCGTTGACCGTGTGGACCAGCTACTGAGCACCAACCGAACCCAGAGAAAGGAAGAACGGCTATCTATGACCCTGTTCACTTGGGCTTTGGATTTGTGCGTCGTGAACGTCTATGGACTTCTCCGCTGTCTCGAAGGCGCTGATCCTCCGGGAATGACGCTGCGGGAGTTTAAACGCAGAATTGTTGAGGCGTTGACGGCGCAGAAGCGAGCACGCCGCGAGAAGAAGCGAGCCATCGAGACGCCAATTGCTGCGGCTCAGTCGACTGCCAGTGCTATCACCAGTGACACTTCGTATCACTACATCACTACAAACAAAAGTGGCCGCATTCTTGAGTGCCGTCTCTGCCGAGAAGTTGACTTGAACACCAAGGTTCGCTGGGGCTGCACAGGGTGCAATGAAGGGTTTCACGTCGACTGTTTTACTGCATACCACGCGAGGGACGCGCTTGATTCCAACGATCCCTAGATTGCCGATGTTTTGGACATTCTAGCGCAAAAGACGGTGGGCCCACCAGTTCACAAGACAAGGGTGCGATCGAATAACTCGATTACACCGCTCTCCCAGCTCAAGCTGCCGTGTCTGAGGCGATCCAACAGTACCTGAGGTGTGAAGGAGGCTTTCGACATCCTGAAAAGGAATATCGTATCCACTCCGATGCTCAGGCATCTGGATCGCTCAAAGCCTTTTGTCATCATCCCGCATGCTAATCAATGGACCGCTTGCGCGGTCCTCGGTCAGGAGCATGAGGGTGTCATTCAGTCTGTCCGATTCACAGGACGTGTGTTGCCCGACGCGGAGCTCAGATACCACATTGCAGAAAAGGAAATTCTAGCTGTCATTCGAGTGCTCCAAGAGTTCAAGACCCTGGTTGAAGGTGGCCGATTGATTGTCTACACTCGCTACTCTGTTCTCAAATGGGCAATCAAGTCGAAGACCGCTGATGGTCGGACAGTGTTATGGGCGTTGCCCTCTCGCACTACAACTTGGATATCTGGAAGGTTCAGCGAGACCATGACGGACTGGCAGTCATCCTGGGTGCAGGCATCACTCCTAGGGAACAATTGGACGAAGCCTCCGAAAATATGATCCCAGCTAAGGGGGCGCGTCCGAGCGCCGCCTGTGTTGAGCGTCGAGCTGCTGGAAGCTGACTACTCCGGAGTGGTCTTGAGTTTCGACGGCGCCGCTAAGACGTCCACGAAACAAGGCAGCTGTGGCTGCATATTGTGGCAGCTGCCAGAATGGACCATTCTGGATGCTCGAGGTTTCATCCTGGAAGGGGTCACGGTGAACGACGCAGAATTCAACGGACTGCTAAAAGGATTGGAGATGGCACTCGAACATGGAATTCAGGATCTGGTCGCTGTGGGGGACTCAAGGATTGTCATTTAGCAAGTCCAGGGCCTGATCAACTGCAACCAGCCTAACTTACAGCGAAGGTTGGCCGAATGCCAAGTGTTAAAGGTGAAGCTCAAGTTAGTCCGGCTGGTACCCGTGAAACGATATTCCAGGCTGCGGACTACTTAACTTCCAAGACACTGGTGTTAGGCGAAAGCTGGACTGTTCAGCATTCAGCCGAAGCAAGTGCTGCTTCGAGTGGACCGTCCGACAACGATCCCGGGTGTAAACCTCAACCAGGTCCAGAGTCGGCGCATCTCCCACCCGCAGCCCGGGTGATGGCCGTCCTGACTCGAGCTCAAAACCAAGATGCTCCAGATAAGGTCCGCCCGTGGGTCCACTGGAGTTCCAGGCGGAACGCTGGAGGCGCATTCGAGCACACCAGGAGCAGGACAAGTACCTCTCGGAAATCCGGTGATGTCGATGGGTTCACTCCGAGACGCCTGCGGAAGATTGCGAAAGTCGCTGACTTGTTTGCCTTGGACACTCGAGATGTGCTTTACCGATTATCGCGTTCCACTCGAGATCGGCCTCGCGATGCCGAAGATCAGGTACGTTTGGTTGTTCCGGAAGCTCTTCGTGAAGACATGTTGCACTGTGCTTATGAAGACGTTCAAGTAGGCCACCAAGGCATCACTCGGACACACGAAATATTGCGTTCGGAATTCTATTGACACGGTATGTACGCTGACGTGGAACGCTATGTGAAAGAATGCACGGATTGCGCCAGTGGACCCCCCCCCCCCCCCCACCCGAATATTGAGCCAAGACGACCATTCGAGTTGGTCTCAATGGATTTCGTGACACACAGGCCGGAATCAGCCCGAGGGAACACTTTTCTGCTCTTGTTTCAGGATTCGTTCTCGGGATACATCATGCGCAAACGGATGTCGTCTACGACCGCCCAAGATGTGGCTGAAGCGTACGAAGAGCAAGTGTTTCGGAGATTCGGAGCGTCATCCATGATTCGGCATGACCAAGATCCTAGGTTCATGACCGAGGTGCTCACGAGATTCCGCGAATTACGCGGAAGCAAACAGTGTGCAACTCTGGCATATCGTCCTCAAGCTAATAGGCAACAGGAACGATCAGTCCAGACGGTTTTTCGGAGTGTCAAGGCTTACATTGCAGAAGCGGATCAGGCGGATTGGGATGAGCATGCTGAGAGGCTCATGTTTGCTCTGAATACCTCCTTCGACGCTACGCTCCTGGATACCCCGTTCTACCTTGTTCACGGATGGGATTCTCAGGGAACCTCTTCAGCTATGCTCGGCCCGAAGCCCTCTAGCTTGCCCGAACGGACGGCTTACGAGTGGTGTCGCAAATTCCAGAGAGACTACAGCTATGCTCTGGCCTGCGCAGAAGATCTCCAGAAGAAGGCGGAACGTGCACGTTCCGAAGAGTTGACCCGAAATTGGCGGGTTGAAGTCAGTTTTCGAGACGGGAGATGCTGTATGGTTATACATCCCGAAGGTGCAGCCTGGATTGAGCCGAAAATTGGCACATCTGTGGCATGGCCTTTTCCGGATTAAATAAATTCGAGATGACTCAGAGCCCGCCTCAAGGTCGAGGATACGGGATACCGTGTCAACCCTTGGGTACATGTGAGTCGTCTGAAACCACGCGCCGTCTTCCCGAAACGACCGACTGCAGAGCTCGATTTGGATGATGACGATGATTTCGATGCAGCCTTACTATCCGAAGACAGGTGGGAACAACACAACTCGAATGATGAATATGAAGTCGAGAAGATCTTGGATCTACGATGGGTCAAGCGAACTCGCACAGCCAATCGCACTCCGGAATACCTGGTGAAGTGGAAGGGTTATGATGATCCAGACTGGACACCGGTATCCCAACTGAGTAGTGGCGCTCTGCTTTACGAGTTCAATCAAGGGGCGAAGGCTAAGGCACGTTTTCAGGCTATGTAAGCCGGAGACGATCACCCTAGGATGTAGCCACCCCGGATGGTGCAGACTTGATCGACGCAGATCGTGGAATATGAGTTTGACTGAAAATATTTTGATTTCGAGTGGAGAATGGTAATGTGCAGCTGAAAAAGATGTGACTCAAGCGTGCTGAGTGCAAGAGATTCAGAAGTGACGAAGTGAGATTGCGCGTGCGAAAAGTATTAAGGTGACGACTTGGAATGCAATGAAGGTCGGGTGTATTGGTGGAGTTAAAAGTTGGCTACGCTGAGCCATGCAAGGGCTAAACGAATTTCCGAGACCCGACCTCTTGGAGACGCTGCTTCAGCCCGATGGACGTTGCGTGGAGACCGGGTGGCGACGACGCTCGGCTTGGGGGAGCAGCTTCTTCCGGAGTGACGGAGCCAAATGAGCCACGCGTTGGTCATCCGAGTCGCACGGGTTCCATTGCACCCGAGCGGGTTCCAGCTTGCGACTATCTCGAGTTGCTCCATCAATATGAAGGGGCTCCCTTGATCGTTCAACTGCGACTTATCCATCCACATCACTTGGCCGGGAACGTCCAGATGCCGGGTTCCTCCAAAATCAATTCGGGAAGGCCATCTTGGACCTTGTCATCCAAGAGCTCCTTGTAGTTCGTCTTGACTGTGTCGCACTCCTTCTTGCGGTCGGTGTGGAGGGTCGCTGAATTGTCGTCCAAGTGGTTGTCAATGAAGAACGAATGACCAATCCAACAGAACGTCCGGCGATGATTCCACATGAACTCCACGATGTCAACCAAGCCGGATTGCGTCCGATCACTCAGGTCTTTGGACTTGTGTAGAATCAGGAGCTTGGAACGCTGGTTGAACATGTCATCCCAAGGCGCCAAGTCCCACACCACCTTGAATAGAGCTGGATCCTACCGCGCCCGGACACCCTCCACTTCGGCGTTATTGGTCAAATTGGGGTGTATTGTGGAAAGCCAGTGGTCTGCTCGACTGCATTCGCAGTTCCGGGTGCAAACTTGAGCAGGATCCCGTAATGCCGCCAGGACATGCTCCCGCATCCTGGAGTCTTGATCGCCGTGAGCTCAGTCGGAGACGACTCGGAATACTCCGTCCGAGCCAGAACGGAACGCCTGTGATCTTGAGCTGGGCGAAAACGTTTGACAGGCGACTACGAAGGTGGGTCCGCCTGAGTAAGGGCCGATGAACTTGAAGTGGACGACACCGAACTGCGTTGACGCTTCGCCTCCCGAGGCGGAGTGGTCCGCTGACCCGGAGACTTGACTTCCACGTTCGACTGAAAGGTGACGCCGCGGTCTTCGTCGTCTTCCTCCTCGCTCACCTCGGAGTCCAGAGCCTCCATCACCTCAGCCGAGTCATCCAACTTCTTGAGTGCCGGCCAACGGGCTGGGGCGTCGCCCAGTCTTTCAAGATACGACTCAGCTTTCTTGTAGCACCAACTAGGGACGTGCTTGGTCCATGGAGTTTGATTCAGCTTGCCTTAGTACATCACCCGAGCGAGCATGAGCGTCAGTTGTCGGACTGGGACCGGAGGGTGCACCACATTGTCACCACTCACGAGCTCGAATGCGTCCAGATAATCCAATCCGGAGCGCATAACCAGTTGAAGGTCGGTGCGCTACTTGTCCCAGACCACCGCATGATCAGCAAGAGATGCGCGAGCGTCCTTGACTTTCCGTCCGAGTGGCGTCCGTGGATCCAAAGCGTCTTTGTTGCTCGGAGTGTACGAGTCCGGGCGTAGCTGCAAATATGGAGAACTTGCCGAAGAATGCTTGCCTTGCTTGGATGGCGGAGTCCGGGGCGTAGACGGAGGAATTGAATCTTGAGTGAAATCGAGGGGCGCGTTCTTGGAAACGCTCGTCGGCCCAGAGCCGCTGTCCTCCTTATCTGCTCATCCGAGTCCTCCTCATCCAGACCGGCGAAGGGACCCGGCTGTGCCGAGTAATCGTCAATGGCGTTCACCATTATCTGGATGATGCAGTCATTCGGAAGGGCTTTCGATCCTAGAGATGCTCCAGGAGAGCTTTCAGACGGGGCCAATTGCCGACCACTCGAATCTGGTGTTGGTTCAGGAAATACGTCACCGAGGAACATTCAGAGAGCCCGCCTTCAGCTGGTTCTTCAGCAAACGCGCGTACGAGAGCATTTCGTCCCGCTCCCGAGTCATCGCTCCGAGTTTCGACCGGAGAGCTTCCTCTTCTTGCTCGTTGTTCTGCGCAGCACGCTTGAAATCTCGACCGTGATCTGCAGTTTCTTGATCGAGCTGGTGGTTCGCAACCAGAAATGCCTCCTCCCAGTGCTGATTCTGGAGAGCGAATCCAGTCTTCATATTGCTAATCTCAGTGAGCTTCTCGAGCAATTCGGAGCCGTCACGGGAACCACTCGAGCGGAGTTCACGCTTGGCCTCTCGGAGCTGGACGAGAGTTCGCTTCAAAATTGTTGACATCTTGAATACCTTCCGAGCCAACCCCTCCACTGGGTAGTGCTGGAGCAACGATGCCATCTCGCGCTTCGCACCGACACTATCCAGGAGGTCCCGGAATTCCGACACAGTGGTAGAAGAGGTGGCAGGCTTGGGTAGCAGAGCTTCTTGGTGAATGTTCCCATCCGGATTAATTACTTCAGAGAGGTCGCGGGTGTTCTCATCCCAGAGGGTATCCACAAACGCCAGCGCTTCCAGCCCGCCGTATCCGTAACGCAGCAAATGGTTGGTGAGGTAGACCGTGCCATTGGCCGGGACACTCACGACGAAACTCGACGTATCTTGACGCACTCCGAAGCGCGCAGGTGGAACTTGGCCAGGCAGAGCAGGGTTTGCGGCAGCAGCAGCAGAGGAGTTCGACTTCACAAGGTTGAGTTCACCTTGGAATATGTACTTCGCAGTGGCTTGCGAAATTATTTGCTGGGTGACCAGTAGCTGGCCAACCGATGCGAAGGCAGCCGCAGCGACAGCCGGATCTTCGAGCGGCTAAAGCCCCGCATCATTAGCAGCTTCATCCTGCCCGGTCCCCGCGCCGGGGACCTTGTCGTCCTTGGAAGGCGTCTTGCATTGCGGCGTCGCTTCATGAGGCATTCCCGAGTCAGCATGCGGAGTGGGCGCGTCCTCGGCCTTGCCGGAGGAGCCGCCATCGAGTCACGATGGATTATGGAGTACGACCTGGTTGACGAACATGAAGTGAAGTCCAAGTCCATTACCTCCTGTGCATCCCGAATGACGATTGTACATCCCGAATGATGGCCATGCAACTCGAATGACCCGATGCCAGTCCGGATGAATGACAACCCGGATGACCGATGTACCCAAGTACATTCCGACCAATGAAAGATGATCCAGGAACGTGTCAAGTCAGCCGCACGTGCAGACCTGAGGCCAGTGCCGAGCAGTGCCATACCGAAGCAAGATACTTTCAAGACCGACCAATCAGGCTCCGACAGCGCGCCAGATCACGAAGTCTGGCCGCCAAGATCTTCGCCATCGCCTGATGAGTGAGTGGCTCCCCCGAGTTCAACGTGACGCCTGAGTATACTGAAACTCAGTCATCCGAGAGAAGCGCGTGTGATTCAACCAGAGTAGACCACCAGAAACTCAGATACCAAGAGAAAGAAAGAAAGAAATGATAGCCAAGAGAGAGAGAGAGAGAGAGAGAGAGAGAGAGAAGAGATAATCAGAGTTTGTTTTGCATCCCAGAGCTCAAGTGGACTTCATGTTCATTTTGTGTCTTTAAGGGCGTATATTCGCTGCGGACAACCGACGCCAAGGAGAAGCCACCCAAAGGAGGATCCGGAAGGAAGGTCCGAGAAGCTCTGCGTATACCAACGGATGTCCAAGGCCGCGCGAACAGCGCAGGAACTCTCACTACACGCTCAAATCAAATTAGGTACCCAAAAAGGCTGCCATCAGGTTGGTCTACCTATTTCATGTTATTAGTTGTGGGCGGATACTCGAAAGAGGACCCCTGCATTTCATATTTTTGTGCAGTCTCGGGGAGGTAGTAGCAATCACCCCCTGGGATTCAAACCCGATTGCTCGTGTTAGCATTGTATTTGTTGTTTCCCTCGTTTTCGAGGGTGGTGCGCGTTGGCAACTCAGATTTTACCTGTATCCGAGTTGTAACCAAAGTTGACAGGCTGCATATTGTGTGTACAAATCTGTACCGGAATTTACGGCTTTATTGCAACCGGTGTAAAAAGTAGTTTTCAAGTCAAATGGTAAAAACGACCGAGGCCGTAAAAAGTGAAACATGGTACTCCGTGCTGTTCTAAGTAACGTGTCGCCTTACAATATAAATTATATAATAACAGGTACAATTTGATCAGGACACACGGTTTGGCGCCAAATTGATTGGCATCAAGCCGTGTGTCAGTTTGGCGGTCATTTGGAAACGCGGACGATGCCCAAGACACGGCCAAAGACAAACTGGAGGAAGCACGAGGTCAGGAGAGCGAGTGAAATATCCCTGCTACT
>JAHQIV010001521.1:0-11358 GCA_030463285.1 Phytophthora europaea
TGGGACGACGTCACGCTGGGCACGTCCTCGTCCGCGGACACGCACGCGCCGTCCTGCACGCCGCGCACCAGCGGTAGCAGCTCCTGGTCCGTCACCACCATCGTTAACGCTCTTCCAGGACAAATGAGAAATGGGTGTGTCGGAAGATTGGGCGCGGCAACCACCCAGCTACCCACGAAACGTTGCAGCGGGTCTGGGTGTTTAAGGAGAACCAATCAGCAGGCGCAATGATTCCATAATCGATTACGAAGCTCATCCCGCCCTCGAACTGTAACGGACTGAAACCCAGTTGAAGGCAACCTACACGGTGCCAATTTGGCACTGCCAAATAGGCACTACCAAATAGGCACTCCATCTTGAAGAGGACAGCCAGCCTCTTGGACTCCCAGTGGCATCCGTGTTTTTCCATAAGATTCTGACTCACCTAGATTTCTTGCGCTTCAGCATTCGGCGAACCTTCCTGTCCACCTCTAAGATTCCGCCGTTTGGACGCAAGTTGGACGCAAGCTCGGTCCGCGGCATGGTATTGTGTTCCAGCGCCGCTGGCGCTGTTGGAACGAGGGAGACGCCTTGCTAAGGAGAACATAATATGTTATGTACAAGTTACTGGTCAAAGAACGACATGTTTGTCAGCATTTGCAGCTCACGAAGGCTGAATTGGCTGGGCAGAGTTCTCACTAGGACTGAAGGGATCTAATTGTAAATACCTACACTCCTCCAGCCCACGCTGTTAGGCTAACAGTGTTAGCATCTGCAAACTCGCATCCTGCCCGCCGCAGCTGTGGATGGCCAAATTAGATAGAGCTAAGAAGACCTACTCCGGTCTGTACTGTTGTTCAGAAAGCGCGATTGGTCCTGTTGCTACATGTAGTAGCAACTTGCTACAGTAAAAATCGTAATTAGTCTGGGTGCCTATTTAGTGTGGGTTCCCATTTACTCTGGTCCAGACTAATAGTGGTCGTGGGCTAGGGATCCGTGATACACAAATCCATTTTGATGATAATTTCATCTAGAATCGATCATATTCGATCGATATTCAGCAGTAAAAACCGTAATTAGTCTGGTCCACACTATGTGCGCCGGCAAAATTCTTGGCGGCGGATCAAAATCATCCACACTAATAAGGAATCCACACTAATAAGGCACCCGCTAATAAGGCATCCATCCTCATGGAAACGGTTGGTATAAATGGTGTGGACTATGATGGATGTGTTTTGGATGATTTATCGTCACTTTCGGGTACACAGCTGCCTAAATATTCGACTTTCACGATTTGTTTCCTGCGAGCAACTGAGTCTACAAATGCCCACTCCATCAAATGGATCACACGCACATATCAGTTGTTGATGGTTCGGCGCGATCCATGGCCACGACATGAGTTCAAGGCCCTCGCTGAGGGACCCGGTAAGACCACTCGGGGTCTATCTGATTCATGTATCGGATCATTCCGACACACGTCGCAGATTATAAAAAATCCAATCCAACCACCCAAAAACCCATTTGCACCACCACACGTTTTGAGGCACTCCAAAGTTGTCACCATGCTCTCGACGACGCGTTTGCTACGGCTCGCGCTGAGCCAAGCGGGCCCCGCCAGCGCGACTCTGCAGCTGCGGAGCCTTCATGCGTCTGCTGTGGTGCCTGCCCGCCGCAACCGCAGAGGTTCGCCCAGCGGTTCGTCCTCCAAGTCTGCGGCAGTTTTCCAAGGCGGCGAGGCACGTCTGCGTGTCAATGGCCACTGAGCCAATTCGTGGGAAATCCTTTGCTAACCGTGACAACGCGGGTTTGATGTGAACAGGATGACGACGAGGAGTTTGCCAAGTGGTTTAATGAGATGCAGAAGCAGTATCCGAGCGAGGCCCCGGCACAGGAAGAGGAGGAGCTACCGGAGACGATGGAGCTGGTGGAGGATGAAGAAGACGAGCATGACGACGGCGAAGACCCTGACGAGGAGACCGAAACTTTTCTCGACGAGGCTGAAGAGCTCTTCCGCCTTAGTCCTACCGAGTTCCAGAAGCGAATGGACACGTTCGACCAACGCCATGCTCACGAGATCGATGAAGACGACGAGGAAGAACCCGACGATATTGATCGCGCCACGGAGCGTATCCCGAAGAAAAAGCTGCTAAAGGTGCTGGGAGAGCTGAACCCGAATAATGCACCGACGGGCAAGAATGCTGAGCGCATGCCGAACCCGGGTTTGAGTACGTGAAACGTTTCTTGGTGGGGAGACGACACAATTATCGTTCTCATATCTATCGACCCCTTATCGGGATGCTGCTGTAGAAAACAAGAACATGGCACCGCTGGAGAAGAAGCCCAAACAACCCAAGGCTGAGCGTGTGACGTATCGCCAGGAAAGCGTAGGTATTGCCGTGCTGGAATTTGTGCAGAACCTACTGGTTGAGGATGCCGATGTGTCGGGGGCGGATATTATCCCCACCATTGTTGAGGTGAGCTAGCACCTTGTACAAATGTTGTTAGATCCTGATCTAAGTGCACGATTTGTTTCTCCTGCAATTTAGGCAAACGTGTCTCCTGACCTGCGCCGCGTCGTGCTGTTCTGGGAACCTGTTCGCTTGAACTCGGAGAACCAGAAGATTGGAAAGAAGAAAGTTGAGGCTGTGAAGAACCGACTTCAGCGCCAGGAGCGTTGGGTCCGGCGCAACGTCACTCAGCACCTGAACCTGAAGGTGCGTACATTAAGCACTGCTGTGGCAAGCTAGCTGTGGTACCGACCGCTTACTGTTTTTCTTGATGTCTTTGCGAAGTACTCTCCTATCGTGGAGTTCAAGCAGCAGAAGGAAGCCAAGGCTGAAGAGGCAAGGACGCTGTTCGAGGACGAGATGAAGTGGCTGGACAGAGTGTAAACTCTTTCACTCTACAATCGGAGGAGACACTTTTGCCGGGATTGTATTACCCACTCACAATGCTGAATACGTCATGTACTCGAATTCGGAAGCTACTCATCACATGACCCTCCCTGCGTAGAATGCGCGAGCCTAGGCTAAGGGGAAATCTTGCGATGATGCCACCTTCGTGGCAGCACTTTACTTCTGCACAAGCTGGTAGATGTCCGAGCGCGCCTGGTTCGTGGTGGGAATGTTGCGGCGCATTTCCTCGACCTTCTCGATCTCCACATCAGCGTACACAATGGCCTCGCCGTGGTCGCACGTGGCCACAACCTCGCCCCAGGGAGAGATCACCGTGGAGTGGCCCCAAGCCTGGTAGCCACCCTCCGGGCCACGCGCAGGCGAGGTTGCCGCCACGTACAGCTGGTTGTCCACAGCGCGAGCACGCTGCAGGAGCTCCCAGTGCGCCGGGCCGGTGGTGAGGTTGAAGGCGCCCGGGAAGAGCAGCACCTTGGCGCCCTGCTTCTTCATGAGCATGGACAGCTCCGGGAAGCGGATGTCGTAGCAGATGCCGACGCCCATCTTGCCGTAGGGCGTTTCGAAGAGCGTCAAGCTGTTGCCCGGGGACAGAGTGTCCGACTCCTTGAAGGTGATCTTGCCAGGCACGTCGATGTCGAACAGGTGCACCTTGCGGTGCTTGCCGAGGATCTCCCCCTCGGGCGAGTAGATGACGCTCGTGTTGTACACCTTGCCGGCCGCGTCCTTCTCGGGGATGGAGCCGCCCACTAGGTAGATCTGGAGCTTGGCAGCCAGCTGCGACAGCGCGTAGGTGGACGGGTGGTCCTTCTCGTTCAGCAGCTCTTTCTTCTCCGGGATCTCCTCCGCGTACTGCGGGAAGGACGTGGTGGCGTACGGCGAGTTCCAGCACTCGGGCAGCGACACGACCTGCGCCGCGTTCTTGGCGGCCTCCGTCACGGCGGCCGTGGCCGTAGCGATGTTCTTCTGCTTGTCGTCGCCCACGGAGATCTGGCACAGCGCCAGTTTGAACTTGGGGGCGGCGGTGCTCATGGGGCTTGAGAGACGCGGGGCGAGCACGAGAGACGAGCAGAGGCGGCGAGCTTGGTATCTGATGGTGCGGCGGAGCATCCTGAGGGTTTTTCCCCGATCCCCAGCAAGTTTTGGCTGTCAATCATCGACCTAGGTTAGGCATTTAACACACCAATTGGACCTGAGATAGTGTGGTCCACAGGCAACTTGAATCGCGTGTCACCATCACCGCTCAAGAACCAGAGGAACGAACCATCGACATGCTGCCTCTGCGGGTAACTTAACGCTAGACGCGCGGTGGCGGAGGGAGATGGACTATCTGTGTAGACTGACGTATATGCTGCTGTAGTTTGCTCGCCAGATCCGTCGTGTTGGCTTCAGCCACACGCCGCAGCGTCGGCTCAGCTACGGAGCGGCCCCGCACTCCGGCAACCAGGACAACTCCAGCTTCTTCACGCTGCTGACGCTCGCGGGGGTCGTCGGGTAAGGGATCCATTCATGATGCGTTACTTTAATTTCATCACTAACTGCTCTGTTGCTGCTAGTGGTGTGGCGTATGTGTACTATGACCCGGATGTGCTGCCAGAGAGCGTGAAGAAGTGGCTACCGATCCAGGAACCGGAAGGCCGTGGCATGAGTCTGGAGGAGTACGAGCTGTGGCGTGCCAAGCAGGCCGGATACCCGACAGTCGTCACGCAGAAGAAGGAGGAGGAAGAGGCGCAGCATGCGCACTCGAAGGAGGAGGAGGAGGTCGAGCCGCCCAGCATGGACGGTTCGTAGAGCGCAGTTATTGTTGGTGGGTATGCCAATCTTAACTCTGTGCTCCGTGCTGTGACGGCAGATGACATCCCTATTCCTCATGGAGACGTGTCGCCGACGGAGATGAAGGCGTCGTTGGAGAAGCTCCTGGCCGAGGCCCGTGAGAACGAGGCCGCTTTCATTGCTGACATCAAATCGAACCGGGTCCCTGTGTCTGACGAAGATCGCCAGATGGCAAGTTGTTGAGGTGGTAATGTTTCGAGATATGTTGGCTGACTTGTTTACTTGTTGCATGCAGCTGCAAGCGTTCAAGGACGAGAAGGCACGATTAAAAAAGCAGCTTAAGTTTCTGAAGTCCAGCAAGTAAGGCAAGCAGTGCACTTTGTTAGCATTGTTTGCTCTGATCTGGCGTCAGGATAAACAAGCAGCAGTGACAGACATCGAGAAATGAAGTCTACTAAGTATGTACTTCAGATGTCATCTACCATTTGGAACAGATCGACAGTAGTCGCGCTACTCTTTCTTGGCCTTTTTTTCCTGAGACTCCGCAGTCCACTGCCAATATGTCAAATACACAAGGACCAGTAGGAAGTGGCCACAGGAATATGCAGCAAAGACGTAGTCGTGGATGTGCGGATATCGGGCTGGAGGGGTGATCCATACTTGAGCCGCATGGATGACTATAACCCCTATCAGCGAAAGCTGTTACAACAAAACGATCGGTTAAGGAGGTATCTTAACATCCAGCGTCGTCACAGTGAAGCAGTATGGTACCATAACGTATGCCCGGAACAGCGGATGCGCACTGCCGTCGCGCTGATAGCCGGGTGCGATTTCAATTTGCTGCACATGCAAGTGGTTTGCGGTTCCCGGAGTCAGGAATGGAGCCACTGCCACGCTGAAGTAGGCGAGTTGTAGGACAATGTACGGAAGGACTAGCCCGTCCTTCTTGAGAAGGAAATACATGCTGTACACGATTCAACAAAATACATGTTCAGGTAACAACACCCACAACCGAGCATACTTACAAAGAAACAAACCTGAAAGTGGACAGAACGCTGAACCATCCCGACAGAAGTGCATTGTGTGCAAACAAAAACGATATCGGTAGCAACGGCAACAGAATCGTCTTCTCATGAACTATCCAAATGGTGCACATGTACAAAGTTAGCACAACGAACAAACAGTATTTCGGCACTACTCAATCTGCGTACCTTGAAAAGAAAACAAGAAGAACGATAGCGAACAAATCGCCAAAGACAACACAAAGCGCAAATTCGTAGGTTTTCGCCGTAACAGGTCGAAAACTGAAGGAGAAAATCCAACGAGGGTCATCGCGGTACTGTAACATCATACAAACACATCACCGTCAGCAACTTATCGTGGCCGGTGCTGTAATTCCGAAGCGTACCATAACCGCATTTGCAGTGCGGCAGTCACGTGGCGTCGAATTTTCAGAACGAAGTCCGCGATGCACCAAAAGTTAGCCACCTTGTCCTCAAAGAGACCCCGACCAAATGGGAAAATGCGATGAACCACTAGAAAACGACCATTGCGTTAGTGGGGACAGCGCGCGCCAACCAAAGCAAGTCGAAATCGTACCTTGTGTCATCACTGACAGGCAAGTCTCTCCCTCAGACGTATACGCGCAGAATGGGAACCACATCAACGCGAACGTGGCGGTGACCGCAACCGCAAGCTTGATGAGATGAAGGATGCACATCTTCCGATAGATGCAACGTGCAAGCAAAAACACGCCAAAAGCAGGAGCGTAGTAAAGTGCCATTTGCTTGAAGTTGAGTGCAAGGCAGTAGGAAATACTCCCAAGAAATTCGTGTCCTTGCATAATAAGAGCCACGCCCAGCGCCGTAAAGCCCAAACACACATTATTGTACTGTTCCCACAAGTGAAATACATATACAAGGTGTTAATTATGCCAATTGCGACCAGACAAGCAGTAATTGAAAATTGACTGTACCTGGAAGTGGCCGTGGTCAATGAGCAAGATCGCCGGCTGCAGCAAAATCAGCAGCAAAAATGCCGTGCGTCGCGTCCACTGCTCACCGCTGTATATTGCTCGTGCGACACAATAGATCGCTGGAATGAATAGCACGACGTCGCAGAGGAGCACGGACGTGCGCATGAACACCTTGCTCGTAGCTGACTCATATCCCCTCGAGCTCGTGAGCTCCACCATAGCAGGCTCCGTGACTTCCGCCGCGCGACCGAATAGATATGATACGTATGCAGTCAGCGGCGGGTAGTCCAGTCCCCAGTAGAGCAGGTCGTTGGACGTGGAGTTGAAGTACCAGTCGGAGACCGGCAGGTTGATCGTGATCTCCATCCAGTGGCGTTGCGCCTCGTAGTCGCCGAACATGGGCGGCGTGTGCTCGCCTGAGTACGAGTGGAGGCCCACCAGCCAGCGCATGAGCACTATTAACAGCCACACCAGCCACAAGCCCGCTCGCTTCTCGTCATTCTCCTCCAGAAACTGCAGCCCACGCTGCAGCAGCGAAGCCTCGGTCATGCTAGTTTTTTGAAGTGATGACGCGGCAATGCGATAGTGACATAGGCACTAAATCGATGGATGGGCCATGTGGTCCACGCTGAACTGTGCAACTTCAACCCTCCCAGGATCTGTTGCCGCAAGTGTCGTGCATACCCGAAAGCTCGTCGTGGACAAGAAGAAACCCCCGTTCCAATGGCTCTCGCTTCCCGCATTGCTATCGTCACTGGTGCCGCCTCTGGGCTGGGGCGGGCGACGGCCACTCGCTTCGTGCAGAACGGGGCGCGCGTGATCCTGTGCGACCTGCCGACCAGCGACGGCGTCAACGTCGCCAGGGAGCTCGGCGTCTCGTGCCACTTCAGCCCCACCGACGTACGTCCACGCAATTGCATTAGTATGTTGCTCTCTGTCCTAAATGGAAATGCTGTTGTTGACTGTGTGTGAGTAGGTAACCAACGAGGACGACGTATCGGCGGCGCTGGACCTGGCCGAATCTTCTTTTTGCGAGCCCGTGAACACCGTCGTCAACTGTGCGGGCATCGCGCTGGCCATCAAGACGCTCAGCAAGAAGGGTGTGCACCAGCTGTTCCAGTTCCAGCAGACCATCAACGTCAACACGGTCGGGTCCTTCAACGTCGCGCGCCTCGCGGCCGAGCGGTGGGTGCCCTAGCTCCTTTTGCGCAGATGGAGTAGTGTATAGAGCTCATATTGGGTCCCTTACAAACTGTGCAGCATGTCGAAAACCCGACCGGGATCTGGCGGCGAGCGTGGTGTTATAATCAACACGGCCAGTATTGCTGCGTACGACGGGCAGATTGGTCAGGCGGCGTACGCTGCTAGCAAGGGTGCGATCGTAGGGATGACGTTGCCCCTCGCTAGAGATCTCGCTTCGTATGGCATCCGTGTGAATACCATTGCCCCAGGTAACTACTGATGACTATTTAACGCTTCATCAACGATAAAGGCTAATTGCACGATATGTAAAAAAATCTTTGTAGGTTTGTTCATGACCCCACTGTTGGCAGCGCTACCGGAAAAGATGCAGCAGCAGCTGGGCGAGAGCGTTCCATTCCCAAGCCGCCTTGGAAACCCCGAGGAGTACGCACAGCTGGTGCATGCCATCATTGACAACAAGATGCTCAATGGCGAAACTATTCGCCTCGATGGTGCACTCCGGATGCCACCCAAGTAACCCACTCAACCCACTCAACGATAGCCCAGCATCACTCAAATCAAATAAATACGATAACTGATGCACGCTATTGCACAGCCTTCTGGTACTTGCCTTGCTATACTCGATCAGTGGGTTGCAAGTACTCACGGCCTATGAGATCGAATAGATCCTTCTCCGACGCGATCGCAAGAATCGTCTCAGTCCCGATAACTTCTGCTACACCGGCATAGATGCATTCGAAGGATGTATCGGTGATCTCCCGCAATGATCGTTTCAGGAGGTCAGTAAAGAATTTCATTACAAAATCCTCGGGGCCCGTGAAATATAGCAGTGCAAGCCAACTTTGGGGCGGGCGGTACACCTTCAGGTCCAGCAAGATCGAACTGTTCTTGAACGGAATAATGCAAGCACCACGATTGCGCGAAAGTTGCCGTATCACCCCCTTCTGAATTACCTTAGCTGCCACAAGAGCCTCAACCAAGTTTTGGTAGATTTCGTCGTCGGATTCCTCCGCTGGAGGTGGTAAGTCGTCGTCGGGAGCGGGGACAGCAACCAGAACGTCGAGTACGGATATGAATGCGGCACCGCGAGAGAAAGAGCCACATGGAAACACCTGCACTTCTTCATTCCACTTCTTGAGGTGTATGAGGATGGCGTTGAATGCTGTTTTTCCGTCTTGCTGACTGATCATGGGCCGTCGAGCCACCGACACTAAATTCGCCCCCGCATTAGATTTACACCCTAGATATTCCATCCCAACTCGCAGTTGCTCGCTACTTGGTAGACTGTGTGAAACCGCGTGGAACTGTTTGTCTGTGAGATTGCACGCGTTGAGCGAGTCACCGCCGATCTGCTCCACCAACCGGAGTGCCATACTTGGCTTCATCGCGTAAATGTGGAGCAGTCCACGCACTTGGTCCCACTTGGATGTCAATTGTGCTGAGACGCTTTCAGGCGCATCGGTAAAATATAGCTCTTCCTGGTGAAGGTAATTCTGCTTGTACTTCTCCCAGTACCGAGCAATTATGCGCCAGGCATCAAGCGCCACCCCTACAATAGTTGTCTTCTTCGCAGCACAGTCAGTCACCACTATATCTCCTTCCAACGAGACCACGCCAAGTACGTCTGCCTCCCACATACTTGTAAGCGCTCGCCGGGCAACCTTGCAGGCTTGCACCCGCCATCGCTGCTGACCTTGCCACTCGTTTCGCGCAATGAATTCATCGAGCGCCTGGAGACAGAACAGCAGCATCGGTCGTCGGATAGGACCTCGATGTAGCTCACACGACGCTCTATCGCTTCGCAGCCAGCACGGTGACAACTCGCACATGCGGTCGGCGTCGTAGTAGTCTGCGAGCTCCAGTCGCCCAGTGGCCGGCGGCTTCTCCGAAATCATCCCAGTATTGACCAGTGTCGTCGCCGGCAATGACTCACTCGTACCAGCAAGGCTATCACGCCTTGTCTCAAGATCGAACTCGAAACGCACGTGCTGGTCCCGGCGCTTCTGAGTGTTGCTGGTGTTGAGGCTGCCGTGGGGAAGGAAGAGCAGGCTGTCCGCCATGGACTCACTCTGCTGGCTCGTTCCGAAGATGCTGACCCCGCTGGACCGAGTGCGCGGCGCGCCAAACTCCACTGAATCGAACGAATCGTCCGTGAGCGGCGAGTGTGTCTGCGTCTGTGTCTGCGCGGCATCGCTAGCTGGCGGGCGGAGGATGGCGTCTTCGGGCATCTCGGGGCCGAAGAAGGCGCCATGCAGCGGGCGCACCTCTAACGGATCCTCATCCAGCAGCTGGGCGAGATCGGCGAAGAACTTGCGCTTGCGGCGCGGATGTAGTGCCAGTCGCGCCGCAGCATCCGTCATGTCGAAGCTCGCAAGAAAGGGTCTACATAATGGGGTGTGGCGCGCGCATCCGGCTAGGTGCGACCGAAGCCATCATTACATAATGGTAATGGTGTGGCGCGCGCTTCCGGTTAGGTGCGAGCGAAGCCATCAGGCATGGACTGACTCACCCAACGCGCACCGCCAAACGTCCATTTGCGTCCATGGAGATGACCAGACGACTTCCTGACAGATGTGTGAAATGCGGCGGTGAGTGATGGCAAGTGATGCCAGACTTGCCCAGACTTGGGGTGCTTTGGGACAAGCTGGAGTTTCCTGCTGAACTGACATGTGAGCGCGCCCTGCGTGTGCCTCTGCCGCCGCTTCTCAGCAGCCAGTACAGACACCGTCGTCTAGCTTGAACGATTATCCTTTATCAATTCCTAAAGGATATAGTTTTACACAGGTAATGGGGCTTGCATTGCAAGTTGCAGATCATAATTCGAATTACTTGTGCTCTCGTTTGTAGAGTATACCGGTACTTGAATGAAAGCTTTTGGCTTCCAGAACAAAATTATGCCGAAGTTTGAAAGTGGTTTGTACTTGCCTCAGTTTCTACGTGGCAATACGATGTTTAACCCTTTCCAAAACGATAATGTTGTATTAGGAGGGGTATTGTGTTATTGTTGCCAACAATTTGGTGGCGGCGACAGTCAGTCGGGGAAGAGGCGCTGACGACTTGACTCGCGCGTCGCGATTGGCTTGGCTCTGCGGGTCTGATTCGACGACTGTGACAAACTACATTGGTTGGGCCCCACCCCGGGTTATGCGATACCCTCGAAAATCGATATTGGCAGGGGCGGAGAGTGCGAACGCTTCGGTGAAAAATACCTTAATTGTGCACCACAGACGTTTCTCTAAATCAAGATTCCCTTGACACCCAATATTATGCTAAGCTGACATGAACATGCGCACTCACAGGTTTCCAAGCCAGGGCTAGGGAGCTGAAAAATCTGTCCAGTCAGCTGGGTTGCGCCGGAGAATTCCTCGGTCACTGTCCAAGCCGCCGCCTCATTACGCAGCGTGGCACCAGCGGTCAGCAGCCTCAACCCAGTGCCGAAACGTCCGCCCCTGAGCGGCCGGACAGTAGCAGCGCGAGTGCTATCCGAGCTAGCAGACTGCGACACCGGTGCCAGTCGCG
>JAHQIV010001522.1:0-11353 GCA_030463285.1 Phytophthora europaea
CTTTGATCGTTTTCGACAGCTTGTTCTCCACACGTCCAGAGATGCGTTCACCGCCGTAAGTACTATATAAATAGCAATCACGTAGCATACCCATACGTGAGCGCGCGTACTTAGACATCCTTTTTCGTCTCCAGGGTCTTCTCCAAAGATCTGGATGATGGCCGAAAGTACTGTAGCAGTGAAAGATAAAATGGCTTGGTGTCTGACGAAGAGGCTGCCTTCACCAAAAAGTTATCGATCAGCAATGGCATGTGCGCAAAAAGACACGATAACCTACCTTCATCCCCATCGTCGGCATCAGGAACAACCACGATGAGCGTCTAATAAGTGCTTCATTCTTTGAACCACCAAACGATCCAATCGGTGAATCCTCTTCCAACGCCTCTTTCGCATCGTACTTCGCACGGTTCGCGAAGACGGTGAGGTCAGCCGCAGCAATCCCTGCGATATAGCTGTCTTGAAACTCCTTCTTCACTTGCTTTCGAAATGTATCCACATCCTCAACATCCACTGAAACAGAAGTCGCCGATGCCAGCGACTTGCCGTCCTCGCTCACGAGCTGCAACCACTTCCGCGCCATCACTTGGCAAATGCGAGAATGAACTCTCATGAAATAACCTCAGTTGAGGTTAAGTGTCCAGACAGCGGACAGAGCGTATCGTCTATGTTTCATCGTCCGCTCTTCCTACCCCTAAATCAGGGTCGAGAGTACCCCTAGACACCCTCAGAGACAGCGATGATGTACTGTACCATGTAGTACCGTACCGTAAGAGCTTGTGGCCGCTGGGCTGCAACCCCCGGTGGCCATGGCGCTCTGTAGCGCCAGCTACAACAAACTCCAAACTCGAAATGACTGGTCCTTCTTGCGGGGCGCTTGAAGGCAGTCGGGGTTATTCAACTTGGTTGTGGCCAGAAAGGCTGAAGTGGTTCTTCTAATTATAAAACTGTGTAGATGAAATTTTTCTATCGAACTTGCGATACAGTACTGAACTTCAGTCTGAAGCCAAGAGGAAACAACAATAACAAGAATTCTGATTTATTTCGTGGAAATTATCTTCATCAGCGAGAGATATCTTTCATTGATTCATCGATCTCTTGTGGTAATGCATGGCGACATGGAGCTTCACGATGCCTGTCTCCGTGGGGATGCTACCAACGTGGAGATCGGCTCAAGAATGGTGTCGGCGTGGATGAAACAAATTCTGACGGGTGGACTTCGTTGATTGTAGCCGCAAGCCACGGACACGACGCCATGGTGAAGGTGCTGCTGCGCTACGGAGCTAACGTCGACGTAAGGACACTAAACGGCTCGACACCCTTAAAACTGGCCACGAATGGAGGTTATCTAGCAATTGTGCGATTGCTGTTGAGGGCTGGGGCCAATGTTGAAATTGCGGGCTATGACGGCTACACACCGCTGCATCTCGCCTCGAAAAATGGCCACACACCCGTCGTGAAGCTTCTTCTGGACTACAAACCGCTGGTTGATGTGCCATCGCGGGACGGGATTACTGCCCTCGGGTTTGCCTGCGTGCTAGGGGATTTAGACAGCGTGGCCGCACTCCTCGATAGCGGCGCAACGGTGAACGTAGTGGACAACGACCGATGGAGCCCACTGATGGCCGCAGCGCTCAACGGACACCAAGCTGTCGCTCGTCTTCTACTGAAGTGGGGAGCAGATATCAACGCCAAGGGCCCTCGGCAAGCAACAGCGCTGCGAATTGCCGCTGAAAAGGGGCATCTGGGGATTGTACAGGACCTACTTGACGATGGGGCATGGATGGATGAGCCTAGCGACGACGGCACCACTCCTCTATACATCGCAGCCAAGCAAGGATACGGCGAGATAGTGCAGCTACTGATCAACAGAGGTGCCGACTCGAACCGACAGTCCCAAACGGGCTGCACACCTTTAATCATGGCAGCCATGTACAACCACGTCTAGCCGCTTCGCATCCTCCTGGACAATAGCGCGGATGTGGATTTAGAGGATATCGGCGGCTGGACAGTGCTGTCGATGGCGTATTTCAGCGGATACCCCGAGCTTGTACATTTGATTTTGGAGAGAAGACCTGCATCAATGATTGATCCACCCCCAGCGATTTCCAGGTACGATTCAATGCAGGAATAAGCAGCGATTTTAGAGCATACAACAAGATGATAATGTTTGATTTCGAGGCGTTGTTGTTAAAATTTAACTGCCCTAGTGTCTTTCGGTTTTGATTTAGTTCCGTTGCTCCGAAGATTCATCACTGTTGACGACCATACAACTACCAGCAATTGCGATACTGGGGATTTGCAGGGCCACCAGGTAACCCATTCAACATGATCTCCCTACGTATATTATTTTAAATTGGCGGTGAGTTGTCTGGGTGTGTGTGTGTGTGACTGTCCGCTGGTGTCGAGTAATTATTCAGGGTTTGGAAACCGAGTAGTGAACTTTTCGCGTATATTCTTACAACGGTTACAGTAAAATCCAATGCCAACCCAAAGCCTCCATCTTCGTATTTGCTGCCCCGCAACACAATCGATAGATCAAGACTGAATTTAATGTCTGCTGTAAGTCTTCACACTATTTTTTTGCACGGGATGCATCTTTGGTTTTTCTTCTGGGGAGTTTTTGGGCTTGGGCTTCACATTTAGCATCGATACAACCTGCTTTAGAGCAGTGCACAGTGCAAGTTCGACTGTGGGCAGCATTGAGGATACTGCTTTCTCGTGTCTCTGGATTGCCATCGGTTGGACATCGCTGGCCAGCTAAACGAAGTTGACGCTAACTTGACGGATCTTCCGATGTGCTGGAGGCCATCAAACACTACCTTCTGCTTGATGTGCCCGACGCGTTTAACGAATTCCACCAACTGATCAGGATTGAAATTTACAACTCGACAATTGTCAAGTGGAACGACTCCGCTGCAATTACGAATACCAACCACCCAGAACTTCTATCGCCCATGCTAGTTCTTGTCAAAATGACGGGCGGACAATTGTCAGCAGCAGTTTAGTCCTCAGACTTGCCACTCAATTTGTACGATTTTGAGTTTTGGATCGCAAACCTACGCGAACTGCCAGATGATCTTGACTTGAAATGATTTCCAGGGACGTAACGTGATCATCGAGTACAGTCAACTGCACACCGTCTCAGCTTCATTACTACTTCGAAGTACGTATCATGCTGGCCTACTTTTCTCTCGGCGGTAATCCTATCAGTGAACTCCCCCCTGAAATCTTTGAAATCAAAAAAAAATCGAAGGTTTGACGGACTTAAGGATCGGAGAAACCAGCATTCGGGAACTCCCTCGAAATGTGATTCAACTCTCGTCGACTTTTCCCACTATCTATTGGGATGTCGACGGGAAGTAACATATCGGATCCTGGCTTATTTCAGTGGCTCGTTCACTTCAGTACGGTTCTACTTTGCTTGCGGGAGGTTATTCACCTGGCGCTCGACGAGATGAAGAACAGTTAGGCCCGCAATATGCTCAAGTGGTGGCGTGACATCATCCTTCATAGCGCCACGAAGGTACTTGATGATCATTTGGTGTGTCGGCTGGACGCTTGCGAGTTTGAGACTGGCCATCTCAGTAAGTTGCAGTGGATTCATCTTGCGGTTATCCATGATTGTCATAGAAGCTCCAGCAGCGACCAGAAGGCGAGTAGTCTTGATATGACCATAGAAAGCTGCGTAGTGAAGTGCACTCAGTCCGTCCAGAGTGTCCTGCTGGTCGATTGACGCACCATTTCTCAGCAGTAGAGACAAAACCTCGTCCGACCCCGACAGGGCTGCCCAATGAAGTGCCGTTCTCCCAAGATGGTCCACTTCATCAACATTCTGCTCACCTCCCAAACATAATTGTGCAGTTCGCACATCTCCCGATCTCGTAGCGTGAAGGAAGAGAGAAAAACGACCTGGAAAGTTGTCACTTTGCTGCTTCAGACCAGTCGTCACGGCAATTTTCAATTGGTGATTCCGTGTGTTCAAATAGTGATGAGCTGCTCGAGCGTTGTCTGCGTCCAGGAAAACTTGCGTGCAGTACGACAGGATCACCGTGAACATGGCAAGAAACATGTAAATGACAGGCGGAACGATAGCCAAAATGAGGAAAATTCGTCTTGTGCTGGTACTTGTACTCGATGGGAGAGTCCCAAACACCAGCAGGAAAATCAAACACGGAAGAATTACGCACGTCCCACGAAGACAGCGATTCCGCAGACAACAGAGCAAGCCTGAAATCGTCGGAGAAGGCGCCTCACCCGTTATTTGTTTTTCGTGAAATACCGCATTTTCCAGCTCGTCGTCGTCGAGATCGCCTACTGTCGTTGGGTGGGAAGAGGCCATCTCATCTCTTTTTGTCTTGTCCTGCGTGATGTCACTAGTAAGACCAAAGAAGGCTTAGAATAGCGAGTCATGTTGAGTGCCATATCAAGGCGTGGCTGTATGTATTCCAAGAAAAACTGCATCAAGAACCCGGAACATGACACATGATGTGGGGCCTCCTTTAGCTTCCGATTGCACGGGGTGCGTTCCATCAACGCGAATGTATCCCGATGACACATCATTGAAATCTGCACGCGGAGCTTCCGCTCACTCGCATCGTCGCCTTCGTCATGAATTGTCATACCCTACCACCACGCAATGGGCGTTCTTGACCTTCACACCTCACCGCATGGACAATCGTCGTCAGCATCGCTCACTTCATCCTTCACAACCAGCTACTGCTCGAGAGATATCCAACACTGAAAGCTCAAAGTTACCTACGCGACCTGCCACGAGTCGAAGCATCAAGAGCGAACTTCGCCGCCATGACAATGTGGAGCTTCTCACCCCGAGAACTGCCACAGTCGCGATTCAAGAAGCGATTCGACGTGAACGCAATCAGGAACAGTATGTGGATCCACTCATCGGTCGAAGTGTGGAGCCGCGGGGGCAACTTGGAAGGGAACGAAAGACGAGCGGGGTGCTTGAAACGAACACCATTGCTATGTTATCACGAGCCCGTGTAGTCACAACCGCTGCAATGAACGCTACAGAGCGACTACGAATCCGAGCCTTCCAGGCACGCGCAAACGGCGAATATGACGGAGCCATTAACTTCTACAAACGCTTGTCCACCGCGAGGCCCAACGAAATCGAGGCAAAGTTCCATCTAGCTGTGTGCTTGGAGAGAACAGGCCAATTTGCTCAAGCATTGGCTGCCTATAAGCATGTACAGAAGCTTTCCGGGGGCCAGCACGCGCTCGCCTACTACAACATGGGCAACTTGTGTATGCGCGCCGATAGAATCCCACAAGCCATTGACTATTTCTCCCGTGCTATCGCTGCCACCAAAGATAAAGATGCCCCATGTAATGCTTCCAATACGGAAAACATTCAGAGCTCGGGTTCAGGTATCGGACCAACACCGATCGTTTTCTATCGACAGAGAGCGGCAGCATACCGTAAGAATGGCGACTTTGAGAAGGCAGCTCAGGACTATGTTCTAGTCCAGAGGTGCGCGGACACAGCTCCGCCGGCAGCCTTGGCGGAGGAAAACACCATGTTCACAGCAGAACATTTGTACCAGACTGTTAAACGTGCCGCCTCGCCTACAAAGTCGACTCCACAAGAAACTATCAGTGACGAGGAGGATGAAGTACCAAACGAACTTGATATCGAAGAGCATGGTCACAACCAGGAAGATGCAAATGGCCCCGAGGAAGAGGAAGTGGAAGATGCGGTAACCGCTTGGACAATTCAGAGATGCCTAGCTATCGCAAGGCTGTCTCCGTACGAAAGAAGTGAAAGCGACCTTCAGTATTTTATCGACTTCATGCAAAAGCGATTTTCGGCTTGCGCCACATTGCATCCGGACGTGTGCAAGCTTCTGTGTCGCGAGCTCGAGATAAGCCCTGAAGGTAGCTTGCCAGCGAGAACCCCTATCTTCGTGGAGCAGGACGAGGACACTGAAGCTACTCGACACGACCGCACTCTCTACTTTATTTTGCAAGGTCGCGTCTCCGTCTCTAAAACCTCCGGTAGGATGTTTCAGCCATCACCACAACGACCAGAACGTCAGGAGGAAAATCTTGAAACGAAGGACGGGGCTGAAGACGATAAAAGATGTGAACAGGAAGAAACGTGGGAGTCACCATGGAACACTAGTAAGTCTCTTGTGAGTGCTGAATGGAAGAAATCGCAACTAGAACTCGTCGAGCTTGAACATGGGGATGTATTCGGTCACCAGGGAAGGTTCACCGACGAGCCACGGTAAGGCAGAACTGTCCGCTAAAATCTATCGATAAACTCACTCATGTGTATTGTCATTTAGACCCTACTCAGCGGTAACGACGACAACGTGTGTGATTGGAGCGTTGTCGTGGCATCAATGGCAAAAAATTGAGCGAGCGCAACATGAAACTGAGGTGAGAGTTGCACGATCGAGTAGCATTATTGCTGTCGGTCTCAGTTCCTTTAAAAACAATTTTCACTTTTAGCGAGAGCGAGCTGCTCGTTTCCTGACTATGACCCCAGCCTTCAGCGGCATCAGTTCAACCGAGATCCGAAATCTTGCGCTTCGAGTACGTATAAACGTTTTCGCTCCGAGCGCAAACTATAACATCATCTTACAATTGCAACCTGCTCTATAGGCTACGTTCATCAAGGTCGTAGGCTCCAAAGCTGTGTGTTGTGAGGGCCAATCCGTGGACGGTCTACTTGTTGTCCGAGAAGGTGAGCTCTGCCAATTTTCGCCTGGAGGTCTACGTTCACCTCCGGATATGTCCGTATCGTTTGCGCTCAGTGGATCTCTCTCAGAACCACAAAGCGCGCGGGCGTTCTTCACCCAACTCGAGGCGGCAGGTGATCCACTGAGCTTTTTGCGCGTCAACGAGGCTTTCCATGGGTTTCTACCGCAAAACTACGTAGCTCACAAACAACGCGAGCTTTTACGTCTCGCCTTGGCAAAGAAGAAGACCAGTCAGGTTAGACGGACAAGTGTCCTGATCAACTGTATGGGGACTGGCAGAGGCGCTTCGACGTCAGAGCCAGTGGCAACAGCGTTGCGGCGTGGCGAGTGTTTTTGCATATCATCGTCGTGGGTCCCACCGCGCCAATCTCGACAAGACAAACAACTCTCTCGTGGCATTGCCTGCGCGAAAGCAACTTTGGTATCAGTTGCCACTGCAGAACTGCTATTCCTCTCGTCAGCGGACCTCGTCCACGGGTTATCAGCGGAGAGCCGCTCACAGCTCCACCGCAACTTGCAAGACATTGCGTTGACGGACAGCAAACGTAAATACAAAACGGACCTGGCGCAGATATCACGTTATAGTGGACCTCCAGTAGGCAGGCGGAGCTCGAACCTGCTCGAGCAATTCGTACGCGATACACACTGGAGCAAATTCAAAGAAGAACTCGTGGAAAACGTGCTTCGAGGGCGCACTTGATACCTCGGTATTTAAACTCAAAGGTTGAAGTGCCACCTGGTACTGTACCTGTTACTTATCGAGGCAATTTCGTCCAGCCCAGTTTCTCGCTTCCACCGTGCAGCCTTCCGTCCGATTGAAGAGGAGCCACTGTACGACTTCCAAATGGCCTAAGCGAGCGTCTGGGCCCATAGAAGCACGTGACTCGCACATATTGCGATAGGTGACTCCGTTACTTCCACACACAACATCGCGCGTTGTAGAGAATTCCATTACGGCGCAGCTGGAGCTTTGCGCAGTGGCGCCGAAGATCACGAGAGGCGAATACAGCCACGGTGGCGGACTTCATCATGCTTTGCGCCAGAGGGCTGGGGAGAGAGTGTCGGGAAAAAAAGCGAAAGTGATCTGATCGCAGCTATCCCATTGCGTACTTCGAAGAACGACAACTGAATGCGCTTTGTCAACTTTGAAAACGGTGCCACTGTATCGATCTACACAACCTGGACAGGTGTCGGTCAGTTCGATCCACTTGCTGCTTTCTTCGTGCTCATTTGTCGCTTTGGAATTTGCCATTCTACTTTACTGGGCACAAGAGCAAAATGCCAAGGGCACGCAAAAGAAGATGGCGATCCAATCCGAAGATCAGATTGTTGCACAGGACTTCTGTTGGGCGGACTTCTCAACTCCTCGCTACGACTCGTAAGTATCCCGTACTTATGATCACTTGTGGAACGGGACCCAAATTACCAAATTATCTGTAACTTTTCAATTAGATTTAATTTTAGATCCGATTCAAATCTTTAAAAAATGCACTCTAAATTAGTTATCAAATTTCTAATCGATCCGACAAAAATGCTGCGGGCGAAGGTGCTGCCGGAGGTTCTGGGCCAGATCGTGGGGGACAACGTCACTGCCTGCATGTGCGTAGTATACCCGCATCTTCTCCTCTATCTTGCAATCATAACGCTGCAAGTTGCGGCTTCATCCTCTCCCTGGAGAAAAAGTTACACGCTGTCAAACACATCCCCCGTCCCTCTGACGCCCTCGTTCTTGCACTTGTATTGCGCAGGCTGGTGACGCTGGAGGGCGCGCTAGTGGGCTCCGTGGGCGACGGAGACGCCGTGGACCACAAAGTGGTGGGCGCCATCGCCTCCCACACGTGGGGCGAGTACCTGCACGCCGGCAAAGAGGCCAACCCCACGGGCGACCTGCGCACGATGCTCGTGGAGCTTGAGGCAAGCAACTTAGTTAGACAAACGTTGTAGCTATAGGCACAGAGGTTTTAATTCTTGGGGTTGTTATTGTTGTTAATGTGTGTTTGCTGTAGCGTGGGCGGCTGGCGATGACTGTGGCGGGGAAGAACTTCCTGCTGTGCGCGTACTCGGAGGCGGACGCGCCCGCGGGACTGCTTAAGGCCAAGGTGATGGATGACTCTGTCGCTGATGATGTTGATGCAGATGAGATGCTGATGATGTGGTGGGTGTGTCGTGTGCAGGTGGAGACACTGGGCGCGTACTTGACGGCGTCTCTAGACCAGATCGAACTGTAAATCGACAAGTAATTCCTTAGGTTCAACCGTTTGCTGAGTACTGCAGTTGGCTACGCTTAGTGGTGATGCATTCAAAGTCTAACAGGTAGGACGTGGTCTATCTACCGAACAAAACTAGAAGCTGCGTGGGTCTTCTATGCCACAAGCCCGCTACTTTTTCAGACGGAAGTCATCCAGCGTCTTACCGCCGAGCTGGTCGAGTCGCTTCTCGAGCCAGACCTGCGTGGCGGGGGTCAGACCGCCCTCCATGGACTCCAGAATCTGCAGTAAACGGCGGAACTCCGGGAAGTTGTTGGCGTCCAACAAACGTGCCACCACAGGTACAACAGTCTTGCCAAGTGGCACCACGCCATACAGGTTGTACCAGTCCTGCAGGAAGCCGATGAGGTCCTCGATAGTCACCGGAGCATCGGAACCCAGCAGCAAAGTGCGAGCTGCCGCTGCACTGTCAGCGCTGAGCGTGTCGTCATCGCCTTCAAGCTTCAGAGCGCCACTAAGCTCGAGCTCCTTCTCGATAGCATCGCGGTCAGAAGCATTCAGCAATGTAGACAGCTCAGAGTCGAGCGCTGCCTCCGCTGCTGCTGTAGACTCCTCCTCGTCCATCTCTCCGCCTGTTTCCTCCGAAGTATGTGCCTCTGCGTCATCTACCATGGAAGGTTGGCCATTCGACGATGCATTACGCTGGTGCAGCAGGCCAAGCGCAATGCGATGAATGGCTTCCTGCGACGGCTTCATACCAGCATTATGCATTTCTTGCAGGAGCGAGTGAGCGCTGCGTACGTCCAGGTTCGTCACGCGCTGGAAGATGAGCTGGTCGTACTCGCGCTGAGCTAGCTGCTGTGTGTCAAGCAGACGTTGCTGCTGGCGCACGAGGGCGTCTGTTTCTTCTGCGCGCCAGAATCGAACGGCAGTGCACACGGCATGCTCAAAGAACTTGACCAGCTTTTCGCGAGTCTCCGGGTCCTGCGGATCCAATGCTCCAGCCCGCACGGCCTTAGAAATCGAGTTCACCTGCTTGAAGACGCGTGACATCATGTGAGGGCTCGCGTGCTTCTGTCGCTGTGCGAGACGCTTGTCCAAACGCCGAGCAGATAGCATGTACTGCTCCATGAGTTTGATGCTCACGTCCAAGTCGTATTTCACGTCGAAGCCCGCGTCCACAAGTTTGTTCAGCACGTAATCCACCGTCTGGTCTCCACGCTTCAAGTGCTCCCTGATCAAAATCTGGTTAGCTTTGAGAATACGCGCCTGATTAAGCCGTCGCTCGAGAGACGTGGCTCTCCTGGACTCCTGCTCCACAATGCTGTTAGCCGTATTCTGCTGGTTTACCAATTCCCGTAATTCATCTTCATCCAGCTTAACATCCTCCAAGTTGACCTTGCGCTTGATTTCCTCGATGGCATTTTCAGCCTTAGTCAGTTTGCGCACAACGCGCTCATACATCGATCGCATCTCCAGCACGCGCGGAGACGTCGCCACATCGCGATCATCAGCGCGCGCCAATGCATCCTCACGCGAAAGCATCAAAACGTCCATCAAAGACCACGGGAAAATCTCCAGTGCCGCCATGAACGGCTCCTTAGAAATCCCAGGCTTCTCACCCTCAGCACCAGAAGGGGCACACTCAACATACTCGTCCAGAATTCTCTTCACGGGAGCAATGAGTCCACACGACGCCGCAGCCTTGGCACGCATCGTGTAGACCTCGTCGTACTGCGCCGTCGTGGCAAAGCTGAACTTGGGGAAAGCACTCGACAGCTTCTTGTCCACGAACATGAAGACCTTCCGCAGCTGATCCACATCTCTCTTGTACACACTCGCGGACAGCGAGCTGAAGCGCTCGGTGCTCGAGTGCACTACCGCCTTCATAGCGTTAACCCAGAGCGTGCGCACGTGTTTACTGGCCTCGTCAGAGGCGGTGGATGACAACTCGTCCACCAACTTGGAGTCCAGCAGCTGACTGAGCGTGGCCGGGATCTCGTTCCAGCGCGCACCGAGCAGCAGCGCCTCGTACGTCTCCACATCCACCGCAAGATCACGCGCCACCATCAGCTGAAGCATACGGGAGAACGTGACGCCGTTGTCCGCGTACACGCGCAGTGCTTCGTTGTAGGGCCCGGCTGACCTCTTCACCTTGAGCTCCTTGCTGGCCTCGGGTAGTGCCAACGTGCGCTCGTACTCGTCCAGCTGGGTCTCGATACCTGCGATCAGTCTCTTGTGGAACAGCGCGAACTCCTTCTCCGTCTTGAGCTGCAGCGGCCGCTCTTCGCGCTCCACGATGCGCATGATCTCGCGCTCCCACAGGTCGTCGGTCACGTCGCTCAGCAGCGCGCGCAGATCGTCCACCGACGTCTGTCGGGGTCCACCGACCAGTTCCAGCGCCACGTTGCGCGTGAGGTA
>JAHQIV010001524.1:0-11350 GCA_030463285.1 Phytophthora europaea
TGCGTCACGCTCGAAACCGTGGCCCTCGAGGCTCCACCACGCAGAGAAAATGTCGTCACGACGCGACTCGGCGTCAGCGTGGGGCTCAAGTCGCCGCTGCAGAGCAGAGGGGCCACGTCTCCGATGGCATGGCGCGGGTTCAGCAGCAGCGTCGCGGGGGCTCTCGTTTTGCCAGTTGAAGCGGTCAGAGGGAGTCAGTGGACGCCGTGGATAGCGCGGGTGCAGCGTGTGCGGAACGAACCGTGGAAGAACGCGCGCTAAAGAGTCTCGGCCGACGTAACGGCTCATCGTTCTTTTGGGGGCGAAGGGCGGCAACGAACGCCATTTCGTGCGCCTCCGGACGCGTAGCTCGGTGCGCGCTCGAGAAACAATCGGAAAGGAGAAGCACCAAGAGCGGACTGTACTGCTGTTGGGCGACTCACCCGTGGCTTTGGCTCTGCGCCACTGACTGGTACGTGAGCTGAGCTATCTAGCCCAGGTGGAGCCGACCGTCGTGCTGACATTGACATTGCTGCGGCTCTTTGGTTGCAGGGTACCTCTCACCTCTCACCTTGAAGCCCCGCTGTCGTCTCGTCCCATTGTGTCTGCAGTGATTGTCTCCCGTCGCCCATACTTCTGTCTGGAGCTGCTGGAGTTTTAAGCTTAACGGTACGCGTGCAGCTCGCAAAGTTTCGCGACCCCACCCCACCGCCAGCTTCAGAATGTCGGAGGGAGAGCTGCCGGGCTCCAAGGGGGCAGCCTGCCCTGTAGGAAGCATGATGCTCCCGATCATGACGTCGGTGGCCTCGTTGATCGGCTGCTTTTACGTTGTCGGCACCTACTGGAGAGTGCTGGCACTGCGACAACACCCGGCAGGGATCATGTTCGGCATGAGTCTCTACGGAGCCATCTACCAGTTCTTGTTCTTGTTGGACCAAGCGTCGACCTCCGTGCAGTGCTCGGATATGGGCATCCTTGTGGACTTCTTTCTCACGGGCCAGGAGACGTACATGCTGATTTTCGCCATCGACTTGCTGCTGGCGCTAAAGAACCCCTTCTCGGCCTCTAAAGGGCAGATGACCAAGTACCACATTTTCGGTGGTCTCTGGAGCATCGTGTGCGCCGTAATATCGCACTTTGACACTCGCTACGCGCTCTTCGGCTTTTGCTGGTTGAGTTCGAGCGGTGATATTCTCAGTCGCCCGCGCAGTCAAGTGGATTTCGAGGACGAAGCGTCCAACGGCACACTAACAGCGGGAGTATTTTTTGCGCTCTACATTGTGGTCGTGTACTGCACGTCGCTGATTGCTATCGTGCGGACGTGGAACACTTTCATGAAGGGACTTCCCGACACTTTTCGTACTCGACAGCGCATCCAGCGCCACCTCAAATACTACGTCGGCTGCTACTTCGGCTATTGGACATTGGTGTTGGCCTGCTATGCGCTTTTCAGCTTGCTACCGCACTCAAGTACCGACGACGACAACAAAGGAGATCTTCGCTGCCACGTGTGGCATATCTTGACGTGCTTGCTGCTTGCCAAAGGCATGGTGCACGCACTCATCTGGACACGGACATCAAATATTCTGAAGATCATCGAGCAGCTCCGCGAGAATGGAGCTATTGACCTCCCTGCTCACGAGGACAGCATCAACTGGGCGCTCCGACTAGAGATTTTGACCAACACCACCAAAGGTATTTGCCAGAGCGTCGATAGAGCCGAACGACAAGCGCGGGCGTCTGCTGAGGCTTCAAGCCGATCGATGTCTGTGTCCGGGTCATCCCTGGAAGAAGGAATCGTCATCGAAAACTCAGCGGTGCAAGACGACTATTGTGACCGAAAGGAGAGCTACACACAAATCGAGGAATTGATCCTTGAAAACCGCAACGATCAGCGGCCACGCAGTGAAGGCGTTGTGTTCAAGGACTTTGCTCCGCATGTATTCCGGCGTCTCCGTGAAGAGGCCAAAGTTTCGAGTGCAAGCTACCGCAACTCGTTGCAGCAGACGACAAAAGAACGAGTGAGCGAAGGCAAGAGTGGAGCGTTCTTCTACTTTACAGAAGACCGCAAGTACGTTGTGAAGACTCTCACCAACGAGGAGCTCAGGTTCCTTCTGAGCATTCTGCCCAAGTACTACACGTTCATGAAGAAGCATCCAGACACCTTTATGACTCGGTTTTTCGGCTGCCATGGACTTACCATGTACGGCAAGACGGTCTTTTTCGTGGTCATGCAGAGCGTCTTCGCCACGTCGCTCCAGATTCACGAGCGCTTCGACCTCAAAGGCTCGTGGGTCGGTCGGCTCGAAGGTCGCAAGCCCACAGGCACGATTGCAACCTGCAAGTTTTGTAGTGCCGAATACATCGTCGGAGGGATCCACGACCAGCGTTGCGATGTACGCCGC
Organism: Phytophthora europaea; assembly: GCA_030463285.1. Classification (NCBI taxonomy): domain Eukaryota; phylum Oomycota; class Peronosporomycetes; order Peronosporales; family Peronosporaceae; genus Phytophthora; species Phytophthora europaea. The sequence continues at coordinate 2,385 of JAHQIV010001524.1, forward strand.
GGCGAAGGGAATTTGCGCCACCAGTACGACCAAGTGGGGAAGGACCTCAACTGGAATCGTCACATGGCGCTACCATACTCAACAGCACGTGCGGTTGCAATGCAGCTGACGATCGACTCCGACTTCCTCTGCAGCATCAACTGCATAGACTACAGTCTCCTCGTGGGCATTCACCACCGCAGTTTCAACGTCTCGCACTACTCTTCGGCCGACAGCTTCGAAGCACCGGCCTTTGTACACCATGACAGTTGCTGCAGCGTTGGCAGCCAGCTTCGTGGCACCAACCGCAGCGGGCGAAGCAGTAGCAATGGAAGCAGCAGCGACTCGTACAGCTTCAGCACCAACTCAAGTTTCGTTCGCAACCGCAGCAGTAGCGGTGGCAACCAGCCCAGCCGTGGCGCCTGCTACTGTCCGTCCAACGGCAGAAAATCTTTTCACCCTTTTGCACGCGGTGGCATGAGCGTTGACGAGGTGCACGGTCCGGGTCTCTACTATCTCGGGCTCATCGATATTCTCCAGCAATGGAACTTCCGCAAGCGTGTCGAGCACTTCGTCCGTGTCTATCTGCTGTTCCAAGACCGACACGGCATTTCGGTAGTAAACCCGCGCCAATACGCCGAGCGATTCCAGCAGCGAGTGATTAAGGAGCTCATCTACGATTCTGCAGCTATGCCAACCCGTGACCACGTCGAAGACATCTCCCTCACCCAACTGCGTCTTCAGAACCAGCGCAACGCCCAGCTGCTTGAGTCGAGTCGAACACTGAGCACGATGCTTGCTTCCGTTGATGGGAACTCGACCTTCGCGAGTCCTCCTTCGATGTCCGTTGACGGTATCTCCAGGATTGCTCTGTCGCCGAACGTAGGGATTCCGACAGCCTGTTCGCCGTGGACGCCACCGATCGCCATTGCAGCGTCATCCAAGACCGGCAAAGAGGTCCGCTCTGCTTCGGCAGCTTCAATCCCTCGACATCGAGCGTCGTGCTCCTGGGACAGCAGTCACAGCTCCGGCGTTGGGAGGCTGTCGGGTGGGTTCGTCATGGAGATCCCAAATCTGCCGGTGGTTTATCCGACAGCATTGGACGCGCCGCATCTCCGTCGGTCGTTAGCTCCGCTGACTCCGTCCCCACGCACGTCTTCCGTGTTTCGGAGAGATTCCGAGTACTCCAAGTCGAGCAACCAGCGGTCTCTCTCCTCAGCCCATGCCAGCAGCTCCGAAGCTAGCAGACAATGCAGCAGCGGGGGGAGCAGTAGTCATAGCAGCAACAGCACTGCTACTGTAGTGCACCTTGAAGAGGGGGCCCTGAGAGGTCCAGCCAGCCCCCACGACTACCGAATCGTGTGCACACCAACATTTCCCGACAAAGCGGGCGCTAACGCCACCATGTCAGCCTAGAAGTCAATATGAATACAGTACCCAATGTACGTTCTTGTAGTCCGAGTTTATACGTCCTGCCGTTGTCGTGCAACGAGTGGCAATAGGCTTGTAGTGCCTTTGGTACCAGACTACCCGATACATGCACCGGTAGCGGTATTTCAGCTGTGCTGAGTCAGCACCTGGTCGACTGAAGGCTGAAGCATGACGCATTCCCGTCAGAGGATCGATGTGCGACGCGGACTTGTACTGTAGACAAGGCCTCGTCACTCCACCGGGTGTCTGGAGGAAGCGGGGTGAACGCAAGGTTCCGAGGTTGAAGTGCGTCTGATTAGAATTCGATGTTGCGTGAATGTTGCGCGAGCGGCCCCATGTCAATTTTGCCTGAAGCCTTGCTGCATCTTCAACATGCTCACAGTGAATGCTCATTTTGATGCTGCATTGCGCGTTTGGTGCTTGGAGGATGACGCAGCGACGCGGGGACTTGGCCAAATCGCCGTGGATCGCGCAGCTCCCAGTTGCAAATCATCAACATGATCCGAGCTACCGCACCGCTGCTATATCCGGAACATTCCTAAGTAATACGTTATCAGCGGTATGCGCTTTAAGCAACCAGTAAACCTGTTACCGTGTGAATCTGATATGAAAGGGTATACGCTTACAAGACCTCTCCAAATTGAACCAAGGACGGAACGATCTTACCAACGAAGTGCAACACCCAACCCAGATCCTCACTTCCGCATTTCCCGCGTCGAGCTCAGACCATCACTCTCCACTCCACCCCGCACTCCACCATGGCCGCTCTGAAGATCGTCGTCTCCGGCGCCGCCGGCCAGATCGCGTACTCGCTGCTGCCTCTCAGTGCGTCCCTGCCCTGCGTAGCGCCGCCATGTAGTTAGCTAACCAGCTCCTCTCTCTCTCTCTCGCTCTGCCTGTCAGTCTGCATCGGCCACGTGTTCGGCCCGAGCCAGCGCGTGGAGCTGCGTCTGCTGGACATCGCGCCCGCCCAGGAGGCGCTGGAGGGCGTCAAGATGGAGCTGCAGGACTGCGCGTTCAACCTGGTGGACGCCATCGTCCCCACGTCCGACCTGGAGGTGGCCTTCAAGGACGCGGACGTGGCCATCCTCGTGGGCGGCTTCCCGCGCAAGCAGGGCATGCAGCGCAAGGACCTGATCGAGAAGAACGTGGCGATCTTCAAGGCCCAGGGCGCCGCCATCGACAAGTTCGCCAGCCGCGACGTCAAGGTGCTCGTGGTGGCCAACCCGGCCAACACCAACTGCCTCATCGCCATGGAAAACGCGCCCAGCATCCCGCGCAAGAACTTCTCGGCGCTCACGCGAGCGGCTGCGCTCGTTCCTCGTGGAGAAGGTGAACGAGACCCAGAGCGGCAAAGTCACGTCCAAGGACGTGAACAAGGTCATCATCTGGGGCAACCACTCGAGCACGCAGGTGCCCGACGTCACGTACGCCGAGGTCAAGGGCCAGCCGCTCGACAAGCTCGTCTCGGACAAGGACTGGGTCGAGAGCAAGCTCGTCAAGGACGTGCAGGAGCGCGGCGCGGCCATCATCAAGGCGCGCAAGCTCTCGAGCGCCATGTCAGCCGCCGCGGCCATCGGCGCGCATCTGCGCGACTGGTTCCACGGCTCCAAGGACGGCGAGTACGTATCCATGGCCATCTGCTCGGACGGCAACAAGTACGGCGTGCCCGACGGACTCATCTACTCGTTCCCAGTCAAGTGCACGGGCAACGGCGCCTACGAGGTCGTCAACGGGCTCCCGATCTCGTCCCGCATCGACGCCATGATGAAGGCGACGACCACGGAGCTCACGGAGGAGAAGGCTGACGCCGTCGAGATCCTATCGCGCCAATGAAGCGAGGCAGAGAGCAAACTCTAGCCGAGTTGCAGGGATTTGCAAGGATATCTGGACGTGTTGTTCTGCTTGGGTCGCCCGTCGACTGCTTGAAATCAATCAATTTATCTTGTTCCACGGATCGTTTGTGCATCCGTGATTTGCAGCTGCTTGGAGTTTGAAGATCGACTCTGGAGGTGGGCTATTCTGGTTCTTGTACTGCCACTTGCTAACCGCTTTGTGCTTGGCCCGGCCGTTGTGCCCCAACTTGTAGTGCAACTATCAATGCGGATTGAGGAATCTGGCTGCTTGGTGACAAGAACTACAAGTAGTATGACGACGGTGCTGCAGCGTATCAAGGACAAGCGATTGACGTCCGCCCAGGAGTGCGAGAGCCGCGTGGTCTTCGAGCTCGCAACGGATGGATCCCCAGTAATGACCGTCAAGCAGCTCAAATTGTGTCTGCGAGCCCTGGACTTCACCGTTGCGAAGGGTGAAGCACAGACACTCGTCTATGAGTTCGACTACACGGACACGGACATCATCGACCTCGCAGACTTCCAAAAGATCTTCTTGTCCAAGGTGGGTGGGCTCCGCGCTGCATACTAAAGTATGTGACAGGCTAATTAACCAGCTCAACGCATGCGGCGCGTGCACACCGCGCAGGTGCTGGAGAGAAGCGAGCGGGAGCGGTTCGACCAGGCATTCGGGTACAACTTGATTACACCTGCAAACCGTTTGTTGCGCGAAAGTCCATTGAGTTCGACATTGAACACTGCGGCCGCTCTTTGTCTTGATTTTGTAGGGCCATTTCATCGGATAATGACGACAAAGTTTCGATCCGAGAGGTGTCATCTGCCTTGCACGCAACCAAGTTTCTGGTGCTTACGGCTCAAGACAACGACGGCGATCCTCCTGGCGATACAGCAATCGATGGCGCTGAGTTGCGGCATCAAATTGGTTTGCAGTATTACGACGAAGAAGACCTCGAAGCAGTACAAGAGCTACTCGACAACACAGAAGACCTAAGCGTTTCCAAAGCAGCACTGGCAGCTTTTCTCCGGGTGCATGTACACGTGTAGCTGCTGGCAAACAAATATACGCTGCTTCACAATTCACCATGATGCTATTCGATCCTGCTGTACGTGAACTCGTTGCTTTTGGTATAATGCGATGTGCGAACTTGGTAGCTTCTTCAAGCATTTTGGGCCAGTTAACGGCGCAACTGATCTGCGTAGACAAAAATGGCAAAGTGAAGTCCAAGTATGGAATCTTCAAACCCTTAAATGAACCACGCTACATTCCTGCTTTGATCTCCGTCCAAACAGCTCCTATCCGCTATTCCGTTGGGGTAACTTTGCGAAGCCCCACGCACAGTCGCGCATCCCCCAATATCGCTTTCATCAAACATCCTTGACAGTCCGCATTAACTAAAATTCAGCGAACGACAGACATCCATCTCATCCCATCCACCCTCAAGTCTTCAGGAAATCTCAAGCTTCACTTGTGATGGGACTCACCAAGACCCGCAGCAAATTGGACGAGGAGAGCAAGAACCACCGAGACCGGCAACAATCCCAACCCCACAAACAGAGCACCGACTCGACGCTATCCACCAAAGATGTGACCCGACCTCTGTCCGATGTCGAGATGTTGGAACGAGCTCGAGATGCCCACATGAACGTCGACTTCGGGGCTCTGGCAGCCGGCCCTGAATGGGGTGGGCCATGGCAACAAGTGGAATCTGCTGATCGGTTCGTGGTTTTCCGGAGCCAGGCCGCTACCAGCAGCAAGTGCACCGTGAACGGGGTGGAGGTTATGTGTGCCGGCCAACTGGACGCTAGCGTCGAGGAGATCGCCAGCATTCTTCGGTCCAACTCGGAGGCTGAGCACAACGCGGCCATGACAGGGCTGTACGACAAGGGCTTCATCTTCGGGTCCTTTGAGCGTGAAGTGCCATGCTCGGAAGACGAGAACCAGGACGATGATGACGACGACGATCTCGACCTCGACAGCAACGAGCAACTGGCGGTGAAGACCAAAAGCTTCTCGCGCACGGCGATGCTGGGCCGCAACGAGCAGTGGTGCTACTTCGACTACTTCCAGCGCAAGAAGGAACGCGACGGATTCATGATCTCGAAGCGTGCGCTGTCTCCGGTGGAGACAACACCCGGCCGCATTGTAGTTGCCAGCGCGAAGGTCGACCAACTCCACGGGTTGAACGCGTCGTACCTCGTCGACAAACTGCCCGGTCGCGAAGGACTCCGCGTCGTGTTCCACGCGTGGTTTGACCAGAAAAACATCCCGATCAGTACCAACAACAGGAAGTTCTCGAGACGGAGAAGTGATGAGAGTACGAGCTCCAATTCCAGCTCCAGCTCCGACACGAGCACACGCTCCAACTCGTTCGACTACGGCGACACCGCCAACCACAAAGCGCAAATGCGTCGACTGCTCGCTCTAGCGCACGGCGTCACGAAACTTCCCGCTCTTGTCCGTCGCCGGCGATTTGGCGTCCAAGTGCCCGTAGATCTAGGTGCAGTCCACGTCCAAAACACGCGCTGTCCGTGTTGCACGCACAGCTTGGCTCCCATGAAACTCTCGCTCTCGATGGCAGCGTCAGCTATCGCGACTCGAAGTTTGGGACCTCTCAAGAAGGACACACGGCGGTGCTTCCTCTGCGGGTATTTGGTTTGTGTCGACTGCTGGAGCGCCGAGCACATGGAGAGTATGACCGGCCGAGTGGCTGCGATTGTCGTCTGCACTCGGTGTCGCGCCAACGTCCAAGCGTGTGAATATTCCGAAGTGTTTGCCGGTACAGCCGAGCAGCGTGCCAAGCACCGCGGTCCACCTCGTGTGGTCGAAGACTCGACCAGCACGTCCACCGTGTCGTTGCTGGTCGACTTCTTGTCGGCTTCTCTGCTTAACGCGGCAGCAGGAAGCCCCGAGCACGCTGCCGCGATGGCTGTGATTCGGACTCTTCTCCGACAAAACCGAGAAGCTCGTGAGGATTCCGACTCGGAAGGTGAAGACGACGGTGATAACAATGAAGACGAACGCATGGCCACTCGGTTCAAGGTGCTAGGAGAACTGCTAGGCGACGAGGAGAAATTGCCCGCTTTGGACGCCTGCAAACTCGGGAACGGAGACCAACGCAACTATCCTCTGGACCTTCCTGATGACCCGAATGTGGCCGTACCCCTCTCTCCGATACCCAGCAATGAGGCAGATCGCATCGCGGCTGGGAAAACCTCCGGACTGCTGCAACTCGCCGATCTACTCGCACCCGAGACCCCCCCGATGGACTTCTCCGTACCGAAGCCGGACACCCACGACCTGCAGCTACTGTGTCACCTCGCAGTCAAGACGCTCGGCTGCGCGTATTCGTTCGTGACCGTCATGAGCTCCAAGCACGAACACGTTCTGGCTGGAACACACCCAGACTTCTCCGGCGCCGCAGTGCCGCGGGAGCAGACGACGTGCCAGCACGCGCTCATGTCTCCGCATCCGTTCATGGTGGCCCACCACGAAGCCGACGTTCGCTTCCACAAGCACGACGCCACCGCTCACATCCCGATCCGGTTCTACGTCGGCTTCCCACTCAAAGTGCCGCTTGCTACCAGCAAACCGGGCGACGAGGAGTTGACCGTGGGAATGCTCTGCTGCGTCGACTCGAAGCCGCGCGCGGAGATCTCCCGCACGCAATACGCGACCATGAAGCGCCTCGCCAGCACAGCCAAACACTTTCTGCTGCACAAGAGTCGACAATTGCGCTTGGAACAGCCAACGGTTGGTGATTGTTGAGGCAGAAACCATCAATGCGTCGTACCCCTGGAATTCCATTCACAAAGTTAAGCTAAGCTAGCAAAGTGGTAACGTACATGTGTCGATCGCTGTCGCGGGTAACACGGAACTTTAGTTCCATTTGGTGTTGAGCCCTAGCAGGGGCTTTCCATCCTCAATCTCCGGACGGAGTCTTGCCTTATTTGGGCCACTGCTTTCACCGCTCGCAGCTTCAACAGCTTCTAGGCCAGTGACCGGAACACCCCTGAGTTGCTGTCATGTAACTCCCGGAACGTACTGGACATTCGCTCATGCGCTAGAGCTCTCCAACTCTCTCTCTCTCTTGTGAACTCTTCTCGCAGCTTTCACAAGCAAAACTGCAACGATCGACTAGCATCTCCTCACACCGTCGAAGACAATGAGTGACATGAGTTTCGCCAAGATGCGCAGTATATTTGACGAGGCGAATAAGCGGCGCCAACGCGGATGGAGCGGCTCCCAATACTCGGATTCCGGTAGAAACACCTTTGACCCAGCTCTGCCCTTCTCGACGCAGCATAGCGGCGACTTCGACTGCGAATCCGACGCGTACAAACCTCCTTCCGACACGCAGATGCTCGATCGAGCTCGAGCAGCCCACAACAACACGGACTTTGCAACGCTTGCGGCTGGACCGTGGCAGCGCGTGGAAGCGGCCGATGCGTTCGTCGTCTCTAAGCGCCCGTCGTGTGCGACTATCAAGGAGAACCGACTTCCGGGCCTTGAAGTCATGTGCGCTGGTCGTCTCGATGCCAGTTTGGAAGAGGTGGCGAGTGTCCTCCGCTCAAACTCCGAGATCGACCATGCCAACACGATGGAGGGGCTGTACGCCAAGAACTTCATCTTCGGGTCCCTCGACCGCGAAGTGCCGTGCTCTGGGGCTTTACTCGAGGAGCCACAGGACCAAGACGATGATTCGAGCGTTGACACGAGCGAGCAGCTCAACGTCAAGACCAGCAGCTTCATGCGCACGACAGTCTTCGGACGCAACGAGCAGTGGTGCTACTCCGACTTGTTCCAGCGAAACGCGGAGCTAGACGGCTTCACGATATCGCAGAGCGCACTGCCACCTCATGAAGATACGCCTGGCCGCGTTGTCGGGGCCAACGCTCGAGTTGATCAGCTGCACGGACTCAACGCGGCGTACTTGGTCGATCAATTACCCAACCGGAAGGGCCTGCGAGTCGTGTACAACGCGTGGTTCGAGCAGCTTCTGGGTAGTCGACGAAGCTCAGGAAGGGCCTGCGAGTCGTGTACAACGCGTGGTTCGAGCAGCTTCTGGGTAGTCGACGAAGCTCAGGAGTGAGCGTGACTTCGTCTTCGAGCTCCAACAATATCGAGGCCTCCACGACAAGTAGCGACGGTCAAGGCAGTAGTCGAAGGAGGAGCTCAGGGTTGAGTGTGGTGTCTTCAACTTCGAGCACCGCTGCTCTGCTCGAGGCTGCGGACGGTAAAGCTCAGCTTCGACGACTGCTGTCGCTAGCTCACGGCATGACAAAACTCCCTGAGCTCATCCGCCGACGCCGCTTTGGCATGCAAGTGCCCGTCGACTTGGATGCTGTTCAGGTGGCCAACACGCGCTGTCCATGCTGCACGCACAGCTTGGCCCCCGTCAAAATGTCCCTCTCATTAGCAGCCTCAGCCATCGCAAAAAGGAGCTTCCGGTCGATGAAAATGGACACGAGACGCTGTTATCTGTGCGGGTATCTCGTCTGCATCGACTGCTGGAGTGCGGAGTACATGGAGAGCACCGTCGGACGTGTGGCTGCCATTGTAGTTTGCACACGGTGCCACGCCGCGGTGAAGGCTTGCGATTATTCCGAAGCTTTCGCTCCAGGGCAGGAAGACACACGCGGTGCGGTGAAGGTTGTCGCCGACGAACCTGAAGACGCTACAGCATCTTTACTGACCGACTTCCT
>JAHQIV010001525.1:0-11349 GCA_030463285.1 Phytophthora europaea
CGCGACAGGCTCTCAGCGCGTTCGGGGACGACACAGGAACAGACACGGACGAGCCCAACGAGGAGTTCGTCAAGCGGGGACTCGCCAACGCGCTCTTCAAGGACCAACTCAATCTGCATGCGCCGTCGTCGCTGCCCACTGCCGTGTCTCCCGCAGCGGCAGCGGATAGCCTCATCACGCCGACGTTCGTGCACGCGCTGGTGACCGCACTGCGCTTCGAGGACTTCCGCACAGCCAGCGCGCGACTCGACATTGTGCGTGCCATCCACAAGAGCTGCCCGTCCAAGAGGTTGCACCTCGCACGAGCACTCGCCGACGCGACTGCTCTTCGCGTGGAGTACGTCACTGCGGTTGCAGCACGAGCGCAGGTCCTAGGCGTCGAGAAGAGCTCGACGCAAGTTATCACAGACCACATGCACGACCACGGACACGGCTTCACCGAGCTGCTTCGCTACTCAATTGAGCATGTCGAGGAGAGTTTGTTGGCGACGCCGCCCCCAGAGGGATCCGACGCGGCCCAGGAACAGGAGGAGCAGCAGAAGGAACTTGTACGCAACTGCTTGACCAGCCTCGTGTCGCTCTGGCGCGCGCACTGGGTCGACCCCGCTGGATCCGACGACGAAGAGCTCATCAGTTGCGCCGGCCAATTCGTGGCGTACATGCCGTCAGTGACAGGCTCGCTGCTGAAGCGATTGCTGAGTGCGTGGCCTACGCGGTACCCGAAGCAGGAGGTGGGCGCTGTCCGCATGGTGGCACGAGTTATCATGTCCGGGCCCCCTCTGCACCAAGTCGACCCGACGCAGGTGCTGCAGCGCCGGATCTTCACGCGGCTGGCGCGCACGTTGCAGAGCCCAAACGTGGATGTGGCCAAGGAGGCGCTGGCCTTCACCGGCTGCCAGTTCGTGCTCGTGCACTTCTTGGGGCGGGACGAGGAGATCTACAAAGTCGTCACCGCGGCACTGCACGCCAACGTCGACACCCACTGGCACCACGGCGTGCGCAGCTCCTCCGAGACGAACTTTGACCGGGCGCTGGACTTTGCATCGTAGCGGTCGCCTCAGCAGCAGATAGAAGTACCGGTAGATGAATAGATAGACAGACAGGCGACTAGCAAAATTGTGTCACTATGCAACTTGTTCACTACTGTGCCCGACTCACTCGTCGTCGTCGCGCTTGCCCGAGCAGCCGCTGAAGTCCCATCCGCAGGCCATGGAGATGACGAGGTAGACGACGAAGAGCCCCACGAGCACCAGCAGCAGCCAGAGCTTGACGTTGCGTCTCCACATGGACCGGCGCAGCTGCGTGGACGAGCGCTCGAACTTGACCGACTGGCGGCTGAGCTTGTCCGTGCGGTCCACGAGCAGCTCGAACTTCTCGCCGCGGTCCAGCAGCTTGTCGATGTTCTCCACCATGACGTCCTTGACGTCGTCGATCTGCTGCTGCACCCGCGAGAGCGCGTCCGCGTCCGGGTTGGCGTTGTACCAGTCGAGCAGCCGCCGGATCTCGTGCTGGAACTCGTCGTTCATGGCGAAGGCGATGGCCGAGAGCGCGCGCGCGCCGTACGCGGCCTGGAAGCGGCTCTTCATGTCTTCCAGGAAGAGGAAGGGCACGCGCCGCTTGAGGTCGTCGTCCGCCATGCACAGGAACGTCACGCCGCCGTCCACGATGTAGTGGAAGATGTGGCGGTCGTACACGTACGACATGCGCCCGTCCGCCGGCGGGATCTTGGCCAGCAGCACGCGCGTCACCGTCGGGAAGTTGCCAGACGTGGCCGTGTACTCGGCCAGCACCGTCTTCTCGCGCGACACGAGCGCGTACACGATCGGCATCGCGGCTTGGGAGGGAGGAAACGGAGAATGAGAACGACGGACCTTGAAGGGAAGGATGCTCTTGCGCCCGACAACTGTTCGAACTCGGGTTGAGTATGGTCTATTTATCGTACCTAATCGAGATAGCTTGTCAAGCAGACTTGCCACTCTGCACTTCACTCCACTTCAAGTATCACATGTCTGCAGTCTATGGGTGTATTTTGCTTATTCGCTGCTATCCGTCACTGCACCATCATCACATGCGCCTCTATCGCCTGCACACAACACAAAATCATCACGATCATCAGTTCAATAACGTCAGCCACACCAAAAGACAGAGAAAAGCGTCAGGCAGCTACTGCAGATGCACGCACCACCATCAGGTCGGTCCGGTCGAAGCGGTTGCGGAACGGGAACGCCAGCTTGTTCAGCTGCAGCAGCTCGTCGCGCAGCTTGTCGACCGACCAGCCCGCCGTCTTCGCCACCAGCTTCGTCAAGACCGCCTCCATTCGGGCCTGCAGCAACCGCAACGCACAAAGCACATCAGAGCTCTACCCACCTACCGACAGCAAAGCAAGCAAACAGTCCCCGCCGTACCTCGTCATAAATAAAGTCTGGTGCCTCCTGCACGGCCTCGGACACCTCCTCGTCACGCGCCTCAGACATCGGCTCGTCATCGCCTTCTGTCTGCAGTGCTGAGGCCTGCTCTTCCGCCACGGGAGGCGACGCCTCCTCCGCTTCGCCGACCTCTTCATCGCTGCTGTCCTCACCAAGAGCCTGTTCGGTCATCATGCTTTCCGCGTACCGGTTGCCGAAACACTTTTTCGCCAGCTCGGACTCCTCGTTGATGTACGTCAACGCTTCCAGCACGCTGTTCAAAGTCACAGCCTCACCGTTGCGCTTCTTGCCCGGCTTGAACACCACGCGCTGCACGGCTAGTCCGGACTCCTTGCCCGATGCTTCGATGATATCGAAGTTGTCGTCGCGAGTCCACCCTTCGTCCTTCAACAGAGGCCACAAGAGCTCATCGAAGTAGTCCGTCTCGTCCATTTTCTCTTCGGCCTGAATCAAGCGCACGGCGCCTGCTGCTTCCGTTGAGTTGTTCGAGACCGACCGCTGCGTCTTCACCGACTCCATCACAGCATCGTCCGTCAACCGCTTGATGTACTTCACGATCACGCCCTTCTCACTACCGCCGAGAATGTACTTGACGTTGTACGAGCCGTCCTTATTGCGGCCCTGTACGACGCCAGCTCCGCCCGGGCGATTCATACCTGGATGCGTCCGACTGCTCACAAAGACGCGATCGCCCTCGTCAAAAACCTCTGCTTCACCATCGTCGACCTCATCGTCGGCTTGATCGTCAGGTCTCTCGCTTGCGTCAGTCTTGGTGCGTTCCTCCTCCTCGCTCTTCTTTTCGTCTCCCTCCTCTTCTTCATCAAACCACTGGGCCACGTGCTCATGCGTACCGTTTTCCTTACTACTGCCTGGACCCCCCACTTCCGTTGCGGGCTCCTTCTTTACAGTCACCCCATTGCTGATCAGCTTGTGGCTGTTGCCGTTGGCTGCCACGCGCGAAATGGCTGCATCCAAGCTAACTTCAGGAGCTTTAACACCACGGAGCCGCGCGCTGGTGCGGACACCGGGTTTTTCGGGGACTCGAGCCTGCTCCTTGCGGGTGTTCTTGCCAGCAGACTTCAAGAACCGCTGACCATACTCCTCGTACATGCTTGGGTTCGCTCGTAGCCGCTTCGTCACCTCACGGCACTTGGCGAAAAGGTCGTAGCCCTGTCGTATGCGGAATCGGTGCGCATACGACAGAATGTTGTCCTTCATGGTACCCGCTGCGTGGGCAATATGACGCGTCCGACTGCGCTTGGGGTTGAACACATTGGCGTTCCGCACAATGAGCTGGATGTCGTCCATGAACTGCTCGAAACACGTGTATTCTTCGTCGTTCAGTTTGTCCCGCATCGTGCTCAAGTCCATCGGGCGCTTAACAATCAAATAGTAGTTCGGCACATCGGTTGGATTCACTGGAACGTAGAACGGGTTGTATGGCTTCTGCGAGAAGCAGTAGTCCAGAACTTGACTCAGGAAAATGCGCAGCTCACGCAGAAAGTGAAGGTCTCGCTCTTTTCGTTTCCGCTGCTCCTCCGGGCTCAGATCACTGATAGACGGTGCTGGAGGAAACGGAGCCAACGGCAGCACCTCGAGTTTATCGTTCTTGGTGCGTTTGGTCTTCTGTACAGAAGGAGGTGTAGCTAGTGAGCTAAAAACTTGTTCGAAGTGGGCCAACCGAGCGGCTTTACTCGGTGCATCCAACTCCATCACAATAGACGTCCGCGACACGCTGGGATCTTCCTGAAACAACGCCAGAAGGTCCTCCGGTAACTTGTGCTCGTCGACCGAGGACGACGCTGTGCACGCCAAGAACAGAATAGGAAGGTTGGCTCGCACTTGCAGATTCATCAGCATCATCTTCAACGTCAGGTGCATCGACTCGGTCGTATTCTTCCACCACAGCTCGATTTGCGGGAGGTAAAGCACACACGGCAGGCACTTCTGCGCCTCGGTAAGCCTCTGAATAAGAGCTTCTTCAGGGAAGTGTGAGTTCGAATCGGCAACAAGCGACGGATAGTCGAGAGAGAAGTGCGTTAGTCCCTCCAATGTGTGCAGCAGTGCTGGGCCAATATACTGCTGCCCCATACCAGCCTTGCCCGCAACCAGGACGCGAGGGAACCCGGAATGGCGTGGCAAATGGAGGGAAGCGATCGAGTAGACGCGCTTCTTTTTCGCTCGATTTACTGCGTTTTGCACGGCAGTCGCGTTGGAGCTCCGGCAATCGGGGCAAAACCAAAGATCACTGACGTTTCCTTCAGCAGACTCCTGAGACGTGGTCGCATCCGATAGACACCCACCATGGAAGGCACCTGGACACGCGTCGCAGCAAAGCAACTCGCCTTCATCTCCGTGGCAAACGTCACAATCATCGTGGTTTGCAACGGCATAAATATCCTCCTCCTCATCATCATCATCTTCATCTTCGTTAGCACAAACATCGTCCTCAGCGTCGTCAGCAGTAGTGACTGCATCATCAATTGCAGCTTTGTCGAGAGGGAATAACGGAAAGTGATGCGCCACATCGCGCAAGACCTTTTTCAGTTGCCCCTCCAATAACCCTTTCACCGCTCGCGGTAATGGCGACGCGAACGAGCTAACAGCGCGATGCGAAGCTGGAGTGATCTTTTTTGCTGCCTTCACAAAGTCACTGCGGGCTATTACCACCTTGTCCAGATTGATCAGCAGTTTATCCTGACTCGCATACACTTGCGGATACACGCGCCGCAGAGAGCACAAGGCCGCCTCAGCGCAAAGTGCTTTGATATCGGCGCCACAATAGCCCACTGTTTGCTCAGCAAGGTCCGTAAGGAATCTATCCGATAGCGAGGGCTGCCAATGCTTCGAGTGGATCGCCAGCATACTTTTCCGCTCGTTCACACTCGGCAACTTGAAGCCTAGCTCTCGGTCGAATCGGCCAGGTCGCCGCAACGCAGGGTCAATAGCATCCAGGCGGTTGGTTGCCCCAATAACAACGACACGTCCACGTGAATCCATACCGTCCATCAAGGCCAGCAAAGTCGACACAATGGATGCGTGGATTTGGTCTTGTTTGGCGCTACGCACCGGTGCGAGACCATCAATCTCATCGAAGAAGATGATCGAGGGCTGGTTACGCTTCGCCTCCTCAAACAACAGTCGTAGCTGCCGTTCTGCTTCTCCCACCCACTTGCTCAGACAGTCCGCTCCTTTCCGCATGTAGAAGGTGACGTGTCGTCTTGGCCTCCTATTCTTCTTGCCATGTTGGGCTGAGCTTGCGGATCCTCTCGATAAATTGGTTTGATCGCCTTCACCGTACACAGAGCACGAGTTGGCTAACGCTCTTGCTAACAACGTTTTGCCAGTGCCTGGAGGGCCATAGAATAATACACCCGACGGTGGCGCCACTTTGTACTTGTCATAAAACTCCGGGTACAGCAGGGGCAGCATCACCATTTCCTTCAGAGCCTCAATATGCGATTTCAGGCCGCCTACACTGTCCCATGTTATGCTGCGGTCCACTTCCACGGGCGTTATATCAGCGCGTGAGCTTCCACCTCTCCGAGCACCTTTAGACGATCGCCACGGGCTACTCCTTCGCATTCCCCCGTCCGAGTCGTCGTCGTCCATGAACATGTCGGAAGATGACGACGATCCAGAAGAAGAAGACGAGAGAGAGCGACGGCGACGATTCCTATGTTTACTGCTTCGGCCTCGGCTCCGGCGACGGCGAGGGGGAGGCGAGGTATCCATGTCCGACAAAAATAATCGTCGATTGCTTGTGGAACCGTTCGTGGCATTTCTCCTAGAGGCGCGATTGGCCTGCCGTTTATGATACTCCGCATATGCCGAAGTCTCCGGAGATGCGTCTCCTTCTGCATCAGCTCGGTGGGTTTTGGAGCGATCACGCAGAGAATAGCGCCGCGATGTGTCATCAGCGTCGAACACAGGTGCAGCGCTGGACTTTGTTCGGCTTCGAGTGGCCATCAAGTTGCTTGAAGCTGCTTGTCGACGCTGTCGCAGGTGGTAACGAGTCGAATTAGCTGGCCCTTCTTCGCCGTCCTCGTCATCGTGCTCACCTTCCGAATTTGCCTCGTTCTCGGACTGCGACTCGTTGTCAGCATCACCGTCATGCCCAGTCTCGGCGTGACCGCCCTCCGCGGTCACCACGCGCTGTGATCGCTTCGTCGTCGCGCGGGCCCTAGTCTCAGTCTGGGGTGGTGACACGCCGCTCGTCTCGCTCATGGTGAGACTCTCCCGTGACCGCAGCGAGTACCGCGTCGTGTGCGAGCGCCTCGCCTTCTCTCGCTCTTGACGTTCCTGGGCCTTGATCTGCCGGTTGATCTCGCGGATGGGCAAATCGTCTGCATACTCGTTCGCTTGCTGGTGCGCGTCGTCATTGTCCTCTCCTTCTCCTTCTTCTTCCTCGTCCTCTTCTTCTTCTTCCTCCTCGCCCTCGTGTCGGCGCTGCCGCTTGGACCGGCGGCTGTGGTTCCGACTACGCCGACGCCGGCGCTTCTTGCTGTTGCTCACGGCGGACTCGGGCGTCGACTCCGAGTACGACGCCGCGCGCGCGTTTGAGCTGGTGAAGACGTCATTGTAGATGGACTCGTCGAAGGGCTTGGGCTTGTTGAGCCGCGTGCGCAGCGAGTAGCGCGAGGAAGAGGGCGGCGACGCGCTGCTGGCGTCCTCGCGACCGATGGAGGGCTGCGGACTGGCGATGTCCAGCTCCGTCTGAAGTCGGCGCTGTCAGCAGGTAAGCAAGCAAGAAACACACATACACACAAGCTGTCAGCCATCTCTCTCTCTCCACACACATAGGAGGCTGCAGTACCGAGGACCGCCTGGCAGGTTTCTTCTTCTTCTTTTTCTTCTTCTTCTCCTTCTCCTCTTCTTCTTCTTCTTCTTCTTCTCCTTCTTCCTCCTCGTCCTGGGCGTCGTCTTCTTCCATCTCCTCGTCCTCCTCCTCCTGCTCCTTGTTCTCCTCCTCCAGTTCGTCCGTATCGCCGTCCTCCGACTGCGTCACAACAGCACAAGAGCCAACTCAGCAGCTGCACGCGTCAGGTCCCATCCATCGCAGGGCGTCCGACCTCTTCCTCCTCCTCCTCCTCCGTGTCCACGGGCCGAGTGCGCGCTCTCTGGGGCTCCACCAGCACAGGCGACGAGTCTGCAGAACGAGCACAGGCCACAGTGAGACGCCTCCTACCCCCTCCGACTACTCTCGCTGCCGTCACGCACCGCTGCTGCTCGGAGACGCCGCCGCTTCCAGCACGCTGTGGCTCATTCGCGCTGGGAGTTTTTCGCGTGTGGACTTGGCGCGCTATTAATGGATGGGAGCTCTGATTGGCTGTATTCATGGGGCGCATATAGCCAATCATACTCACGAACAGGTGAAAAGCTCGGAGGAATTTCCATAATGCAGTACATATGTACTCAATTGGCTGCAACAGAACGATGAAAAGCGACTACTGAGTCAGTAGGTATTAAATTCACAGGCGATCAGCGGGCTAGCTAGTGAATATGCGCGAGCTGCGGCGGGTCGGGGCCTTGGCGTTGCGACGTCGTCCTCGGGTACGCTGGTACAGCCAAACGAAGTTGATGGTCTCGATCTCAAAGTCGACCTTAATTCTCCTCGGCAAGTTTTTCGCTGGATCCCAAGTGAGGTACCCACTGCACGAGGTAGAACTCGAGCGTGTGCATCCAGCGCTTTGCGTATACACGCTCGACCTCGTACGTTCTTTCGGCATGCCCTCGGCGAGCTCTTGAACCGCCAAAGAGCCCTGTGCCGCGCTCAGCTGGGGTGTCTTCTCGTTCATCAGGCGGTTCAGTAGGCGGAAGGCTCTTATTTGTCTTGAGTCTCCAGAATGAGCCGTCAAGCTGGCGGTCGAAGTTGCGTGCGTGTTTTCGTCGTTTGTTGAGCGGAGGCATCTAGGAAATTGGAGAATGAATTCCACCAGAAGCCGGCGAGAACAAAGCTACTGTGGAGACCTAAAAATAGTTGCGGCTTCTCATTGTTAGAGTTGGAAATATCGGTTTCTATCACATAAATTAAGTTTTCGATTAGAAATTTTGGTTTCTAAATGGCAGGTGCCACCACGTCTGGATCGCCTTCGATAGAGATCTATCTTCTTCTCCATTTTTTATTGTTTGATGTTTTTCTTTGGAGAGCATGCCCTTTGAATACCTCACTACAACATTTATCGGTTTCCTACACCACATACGCCTCGCGAATAAGCTCATAGAACGGTGACCCAGATGCGCCAACTCGTAGTCTGGCCGCCGAGAGAGCGCGTCCGCGAGGACATTTTGCTTTCCCGGCTTGTACTCCACCGTGAAGTTGTACTCGGCGAAGAAGGAAAGCCACCGCGCCATGCGCTGCGAGAGGTGAGGCGACGATGTCGCCGTCCTCAACGAGGCATGATCTGTGTAGAGCACAAAGGGTTTTTGACCTAGCAGGTGCACCCGAAACTTGACCAAGGCGTATTTCATCGCCAACAGCTCTTTGTCATGGACGGGGTAGTTCTTTTCTGCCGCCTTCAATTCGCGAGACTGGAAAGAGACCACCCTCTCACGGCCATCGGCATCCACCTGCAGCAGGGCACAGCCAATGGCAAAGTCGGATGCATCGCATACCACACTGAAAGGACATCCTCGTCTGGCAGGGCCAAAATCGGAGCGCTCAGCAGGTTGCTCTTGATGGCTTCGAAAGCTTGTTGAGCCTCGATGGTCCACGACCATACCGCGTCCTTCTTGAGAAGATTAGTCAGCGGCCGTGCCATCTCGGCGTAGTTGGCGCTGTACTTGTGCAAGTAGTTGACCAGGCCGAGCCACTTACGCAGGTCCTTTTGCGAGACAGGCACCGGGCACTGTGCGATGGCGCACACCTTCTCAGGGTCCGCACGGACACCGTCCTTGCCAAGGAAACAGCCCAAGAAGGGAATCTCTTCGGCCCCGAAGATGCACTTGTTGAGTCACGGGAATCATCGAATCGTGTCGTCCGGGCTTTCCCGCGCGGCGGTGTTTGCATGTCCGTGTCCCTGAAATACGGAATGCCATCGGAGGCACGGGGGCTTCTTGTCCGCGCTTGACGTCGGGGTTTTCGGCAGCGGAATCCGACTCGGATCGACTACCATGCCCGTAGACTCGGCTGCGTGTTTGGTAGAGCCTGAGAGCTCGGCTCCCTGGCTTGCCGAGTCTGAGGACTCAGCTAGGTGCAGTACCTTTGGCCGCGCTACATCTGGCATCCGTTCAAGACCGAATGCAGCTCTCAGCTTTCGCTTCCACTGCATCACTCGTTCCCGGCGGCCTTCAGTGTCCATTCTTTCAGCTTGAGGCGACTGGGCCGTCCCACGCATCGGAAGCCCTGGCTCGGAGGAGGGTCGTTGTCTCGTGGACCAACTCATTGATATTTGAGCTGCTCACCGGGTGGATCAGCTCAGGACCGAGTACTGGCCACTTGGCTTGCACCATCGGCCGCGGTTCGGACTTGGACAGCCACCCTGCAGCAGCCTTCATCTCCTCACCCAGTTTGGCCAGCACCTTGTTGGCGCTCGGCGTGTCCACGTTTGTAGCGCGAGGAATTAGCGGCGGGCGCTGGCTTGGGGCCGCATCTTGCTCATCGTCGTCGGCGTCCTCGCCGAACTCGGCTGCGAGGCTACGCTCCACTGGGCGCGGCGTTCCCATCTTGGTCACTTGCAGCGACCTTTCTTTCGTGTCTTCATTCATCTCGGGCAAAAACTCTTCTGCTTCGTCGCTCTCATCCTCCTTCTTTTCCCCTCTTGAGGATGTCATTGATCATATCCTCAAGCTCGTGAATGTCCTTCATCCGCACGTGACAGAGACGACGTTCGAGGCCGCGATTTTCACATGTTTCGAGAAAACGCTGCACGTGGTCCTTTGTATCACGACCACCCTTCTCAAACTGCAGGCCTGCATTACGAGCGTAGCCGTTCAGCCGATTGAGGTAGTCGCAGACATGCTCGAACCCGTTTCGCTTGGCCGAGTAGTAGCGAGCCTTCGCAGACTGGCTAAACTGCGAGCAGTAATACTTAATAAAAGCATGAGCAACTTCCACTGGCGTTTGGTCTTCTTCGACAACTGACGGTACCAGTGTAGGGCGCCGTCACGAAGACTCAGTTCGAACGCCATGCACCACTCGCTCGGACGAGTGTGCGTTCCTTTCATCTCGTACACGTAAGCTCGGAGCCATTGCATAGAGTTCTCACTCTTGTTGCGGGCCCCAGTGAAGTTTAATCTGAGCGAGAGGTTGATGAGTCGCGAGTTCAAGTCTCGGCGTCGAATTCAGTCGCTCCATCCCGCTCACTTCGAGCACCTGGCGGGCCAACTCGTCACTGGGACTGTTGGTTTCATCGCCACAATCGGTGTAATCTTCACTGTCATCGTCGGACGAGTCTTCACGCGGGGTAAATCGACGAGTCATCCGTCTAGTGGCGGTACTCGGTCGGACACCACGGGAGCCTCGAGAGGCCTCGGACTCGCGTGATAGGCGGTCAGCACGGCTCGTCGGCCGAGGAGTCATCATGTGGGAATCCTGGAAGTATGACGAGCCAACAGTTTTGGCTGAAAACACACCGTCGTTCGTTGACCGATCTGCCGAGCCTTCAGCCGACTTCTCGGGCGTCTGAGGAAGTGGGACTCGCGACCGAAGGGTCTGGTGTCTTCGGGGGCCGTCCCAGGCTGATGTCGGACGCTCCAAAACTCAAGCGAAGCTTCCTCTTCCATTGTGCAAGTCACGACCGGCGATAGCTGGTGGCCATCCTTCGAGCGCAGACTCGGAAGGACGTGTTTGGGGTTCACATCCCACCGCTCGGAGGAGTGACACCGTGTCCTCGACCACCTGGGTAGTGGTGATCGTGTTCACTGGCCATACTGAGGGTTACCGGTTTGGTATCGGTTATTAACCGTGAACCGGTTAACCCGA